>CM021109.1:363964615-364079982 GCA_007115665.2 Sequoiadendron giganteum
GTACAAGTATGGAACACCACAATTGCAACCTTCTGAGACACAATCGACCTGTCACGACACATTTGTTGTTGGAAATGATGCATTTTCTTTGTTGCACCGCATTCGCTAGTTCAAATGACCCATTTTCTCTACTGCACTGCATTCACTAGCCCTAATGACGTATCTGCTTTTCCAACCACATTCACTCTATTGTGATGCATTTGTTTGGTAAAAAGTTGCTTTCGGATTTTCTAGAATTTCTAGATTTTATTTATTTATTTATTTCTGTTTAGTAGATTAGAGATTTTGGGGTTATTGATTTTTTGTTTGCAGCTTGTGGCAAGGAGTCTAACATTTGGTTGCTTTTTTTATTGCTATTTCATAATCTTAATCAAACAATCACTCCTACAAAGTTTCATTTACAATCCCATGAGTTAAAATGAACATGCATGCACATTCATCGGATTAAAAAGAACACAATCATGCATTATAACTCATTGGATTAAAATAAACTTGCATTTTTTTATAACATTGGTTTAAAATGAACAAATTCTCGCCTCACACTACAAACGGTTAAAATGAACAAGTGTTTTGTGGTTTAGTGACAATCTCCTAAGTGTGTATGCAATTCTCTTGCACTTTGTGTGATATGGAGAAACAAAAACAAAAAAGAGTTTGTCAGTTTATCACCCTTCATATTTCATTTTGGGTTTAAAATGAACAAATCTTGCTACTGTGAGCTAAGTACATTGCGTGTGTTCTCTCTTTGTTTATGCAAACAAAGATTGATTGAACTAGGAATGTACTTACTTGCTATTGTTTATCCTTAGAGGGCTTTTCTGGTGGGAAAAATTAATCACCCTAGGGAATGACCCAACCGGTAACATGCTAAAGCCAAGTGACTTCCATCCGATATATAAGTGTGGGTACTTGAGGAAAGTTCAAGTATCAGAAGGACTGTTCTGACAAGAAGGGCACAATGGTCTCTTCCCACATGGATGTTCCCCCATGAATGGAATTCTCGCATTAAAACCCTTGTTATAGTGTGACCAAAAACCTTCATCTATTCTTTGGTGTAGCAACGGTTGTTGCAAAGGCATCCACATTCTCACAGTTCTTAGTAGAGACGATCAATCTGCCATGGGAGTTTCATGGGGGTTGGAAGCTTGGTTGACCTGAGAAGTGAGTGCACTGTAAGGGGGAGCCCATGTGACCAAGCTTCTAAATTCATCCACTAAGAATAAGTGTGGTTGGAGTAACATCCGAGTGGAATCCAAAATAATATAGTCCTTCAAACCATAAGGTTGTACATGTTTTCTATGTGTTTGTATTCATAATTTTTCCAAGACAATATGTTTGCCAAGTGTTTTTAAGACAAAATGAACAATTAAACATCCTCTTCAGATCTGGAATAACACTTTAAATTTGAAACAAACTTCACAATCTGCTAAAAACTTTTCCAAAAACTAGACTCTGCGACACATCTACTATCCTGGACTGCATTTTCTTCTTCCAGAACCGCAATCGCTTTGTTACACCACATTTAACATTTTAAATGCCATATCTACCTATCTCGCAATGCATTTGATTTACCAAACACCACAATTTCTCTGTTGCACCGCATTTTCCTTCTCAAACGCCACATTTTCCAATTCTGAGATGCATTCGCCTCCCTGTAATGCATTTGAAACAACGCAATTTCCTATGACCTAAAAATTCATTCACTGTAAAAAATCTGAGGCTTAAATTTTCCAAACAAATTCCAAACATCTTTTTCTACAGTTTCTATCCACAACCAGACCAAGAATTGCTCAACTTCCTTCATCCTTGCAATGTAGGTTGCATTTTTAGTTTGCCATAGGTTTCTCATTACATTGCATCCTTAGGCTTTATCATCATTTTAGGTCCTCATTTTGCAGAGTTTAGGATAGGACTCAATGCCATTCTTTGTCAAACTTTTTCCTTTAGTTAATATCTTTTGTGAGCCATTTACAACTCAATAGTATAGTGTGGAAACCTCACTTTGTCCTCTTTAGTCCTTTTAACAAGTCCATTGACATTCCAAAATTGAGACATTACCAAAACTTTGTATGGTTGAGTGTGCCTCTCCTTAAGTTTACCAATCTTGAGTGCATCCTAGAATCCTTTGCATTTGCATACTTTTGGTCTCCTTATTTTAGTCTCCTTTTCATTTACCATTCATCATAATTTAATAGTGTGTGAGGGGGAATGTGGACATTAGATCAATGATCCAAAAGGGACATTAGAGCAATCTGAATGAAGAAATCTAGTCTATAGCCAAAAAACTCAAAATCTAAAATCTAGAAACCTACACATACAAAATTGAACTATACTAATGCAAACATGATAAGCAATCTACTAATTACCAAATGAACTGAAAGCAAAAGATATTTTCACCATCCCGCAGTAGAGTGTATTCACTTGATGTTGGATTGTTCTTATCACAATGAAGCCTCCAAAGTTCGTGTGCAAAGTATGGATGAATGCTTGTTGTGTTTGGTTGATCAAAGATGATGGATGAAGCTCTCTCTCAAGGGTGATCTTGGTAGCACTTTGTTGCTCAATGTATATGAATACTCTGATCCTTATTTTGAGGAAAGGGGTTTGTTATATATAAAATGATATTTGAAATGGACGATCGAGATCGTTTTGAAGAATATCTAAATCAACGGTCAAAATGTGTTGAGAGGATTTAGACATGAGATAATTGTGGAAAGTTGATTGTACAATTTGTGTGATTGGTAAATAGATTGGCTAGTCAATACTTTGATTGATCAATCGACTTTGTGATGGCTTAGTTATGAATGTGATGTTTTAGTTAACTCAATAGATGGATTAGTTAACAAAATAGATTGATTAGTTAAAAAATTAGATTGCTTAATCAACAATCGTAATTTTCTCAATCAGAAAGTGGGTGAGGAATATGAATTAATTGATTTAATTAATTAATTCCTTTTTGGGATTTGAATGTGCAAATCAAGTTTGACTTTTGCAAACAAAGTTGCTTTCGTTTGATTTGATTTTTGATAATTAATTTGAATAGTTTGATTTAATTCAATTTTTTGGACGGAAAGTGTTGTAATTAAATTATTAGTTAATAATTTAATCCACTTAGGGAAATAAGGTGATTTAGCGACGTAATTCAATAATTGGTGTTATTTAATTAATCAATATGAAATAAGGTGGTATTAGGACTTTATTAAATAAATGAGATTTATTTAATTTGTTGAAATTATGAAACGTGAATTAATTAAATAATGTTGTATTATTCAATTAACAGAGGAATGAGGGTTTCTAGGACTTTATTAAATAAATGAAATTTATTAAATTTGTCTGAAATGATGAAAAAGTGAATTAATTAAATAATGTTGTATTATTCAATTAACAGATGAATTAAGGATTTTGGTGTCGTTTTGATGTGATGTGATGTGGTTCAATGCAGGAACATTGTGGTATGATTTGGAGCATTCCGAGATGATGCGAGATATTACAGGATGATTCTGAACTGTTTTAGGGTGATTTTGAGATTATCTGAGACATTATGGGATGATTCTGAACTGTTTTAGGGTGATTCTGAGATGATTCAAGATGTTACAAGATGATTCTGAATTGTTTCAGGGTGATTCTGAGATGATTCAAGATGTTATGTGATGATTTTGAGTTATTATGAAGTTTTACGAGATGATTCTGAATCATTCCAAAGTGTTACTAGATGATTCTGAGTCATTTTGAAGTGTTATGGGATGATTTTGAGTCATTTCGGAGTGTTACGGGATGATTCTGAGTCATTCTGAAGTGTTACAGGATGATTTTGATTCATTTCAAAGTGTTACAGGATGATTACGAGTCATTTTGATATGATGTGAGATATCATTTGACATTGTTTGAGGTTGTTCAATGTCGTTCAGTGTTGTTCGATGATGTCCAATGCCGTTTAGTGTTGTTCGATGTTGTTTGATGTTGTTTGATGTTGTTGAGTGTTGTTCGATGTCGTTTGATGCCATTTGATGATGTTTTAGTGTTGTGTGATAGGTGTTAAGTCAATTTTACATGTCTACATTTTCCCCTCTTTGATACAAAGTACTGGTTGCTTTGTTTCAAAGATTTTGTTTTTATGATTAATTTTTTTGAAAAAAAAAATACCCCACTATGCCCCAATGTTTAGTGGCATGATTGTAGGACTTCGTGTTTACCCCTCAAGAGCTTGACCAAAAATTTCAAGTTTTGAGGTCAGGCTCTTGACACTATTGTATTGTCGTTTCGATGTTTTTGGATGGAATATTCTATGTTTTGTGCATCGTTTCTCATTCATAACTTCAAATTTGTAAGTAGGAAGGTTTCCTAAGTGTAATTAGGGTTTCCTTGAGGTGTTATATAGGCAATTTATCTTCAAATTGGTTCATTTTTTCTTGGTTCCATTTGCTAATTCTTGTTTCTAGATTCCACATTTTGTCAGTTGTTAAGGGAGAATACCGAGATTCGAGGTTGCCCCACATCGTTCTGAGCTTGTTCAAGAGTATAGATGACCTTCAGACATCAGTGCCCAGATATGTACTTTTTTCCCCTTCACTTTCATTGTGTTTTCATTCTCGTTTTGCATGTGCGAAGTCCTAGTAGAAAAATGCATTGTTTTTGAGGTTTTGGCGCATTTGTCTCGGTTTTGGCACGTTTGTCAAGTGATTTTAGTGTTTCTGTCCAAGATTGGCACTTTTGTTTTGAGCATTTGTTGAAGAACTATGCACTTATCCTAAAACTGCAAGTTGTTTCAAAATTGTGCACTTGTCCTAAAATTGTGCATTTGTTTGAAATCTGCGCCCAAAATCTTGTGCATTTGTCCTAAACTGGTGCATTTGTCTATCTCATGTTGAGAATTTATCTCAGAATCTGGTAATTGAGTCTTTGTCTGTCATTTTTTTTCCTCAACTTTGTCCAAACCCTAATATGTGTTCATTTTTTGTCTTGAATGCCATTCTTCATCGTGTTTGTGTTATGAAACCTTGTTTTGTGGCCGTTTACCATTTGAACTGTCATTTTTTTTTATCTAACAAGTGTCATTTTATGTTGCTTAGTTTGTTTTAGATTGAAACCCTAACTTGCATTCGTTTTTCATTTAAGGATCATTTTGTCATCTTGTTTTCATTCAATACCCTAGCTTGTGTCCGTTTAGCGTCATACATGTCATTTGTCCTCTAGCAAGTATCGTTTTTATGTTTCTTCACTATTTTTGAGCGAAACCTTAACTTGCATTCGTTTTCAGTTTAAGGATCGTTTTGTCATCCTGCTTTCATTCAAAACCCTAGGTTGTTTTCATTTCCTATTTAAGCATCATTTTGTCACCCTGCTTGCATTCAAAACCCTAGGTTGTTTATGTTTTACATCCTAAATGTCGTTCTTCATCTAGCAAGTGTCATTTTTATGTTTCGTCATTGTTTTAGATTGAAACCCTAACGTCTTGGTTTATGTCATTTGTAGGCGAATCTCTGACCGCTCATGACGAGAGAGAGATGTTCTAGTCACCTGTTTGATCCTATTGCCCAGTTCGATGTATTGGAGCGGGACTTTCTTGAGGCAATGGGATTACATTTTGGGGTCTTGCCATTTTTGGGACTTGATCTTCATGTTGTTTCATGGTGCAGAGGAATTTTGTAGACATGTGTGTTATATATATTCATCGGTCTAGTCAAGACCTTATATATATGTTATGATTTTGTACTTTCCTATCACACTTGTGGCATTGCGGATGTACTTATGACATATTCCTTTTTTATGATGATATATATGAGATATACCTTCTTCAATTCAACTTCATTATATGTTTATGATATGGATATGATGTAGATGTAGGAATCATACTTTGTCTCATTTTATGATGATGGATGTTGATAGATGAATTTCAATTAGAAGAATTATATAGATAGATAGAAAAATGATGTTAATTAGAAGAAAAATGATGATGTTTGTTAGTTAGTAGAAAATATGATGATGAATAGAATTGATGATGTTTTTTAGTTAGTAGAAAATATGATGATGGATAGGATTGATGATGTTAATTAGATAATGGATAGAATTGATGATGTTACTTTTCTTCACTTTAGAGGCTTCATTGTTTCAACAATATTGTTTGATGTAGCAAATAAATACGATGCACCAGGGTATGAATTACCAAGGTGACTTTGTATCTATTGTATAGAATTTGACTCTATAAACAAAGAGTATCTTTATTCATATTAGACATACGGAAACTTTTTTTAAAGTATAGGGGGGTTGTGTGAATTTTTTTTTAGACCAATCACATAGAGAGGTATAGAACACCTAACATGTAACTACTTCACGAATTGTTTTGATACAACTTCCATACTCAATAAAGCAAGTATTCGCCATGGTAATATTACAAACATATCTTACAAACAAAAAATCAAAATGACACTCAATTTCCCCTATTCCTTCTTCTCTAAATCCTTATGGATATCCTTGAGAGATCTTGGGAATGAGTCAATAAAATAAATCACATAAAAGTAAGACCACAAAAAGATAAAAAACAAAGTTGTAGTATTACTTGCCATATTTGTTTGGGGTGGGGCTATTATCTGTTGTTGATCATGTCTATCATAGGAATGGATCTGTTAAGACGTATCTCAGGATGTTGTTGGGACTTGTTTAAAAAGATAGGTAGTTAATACTTTGGCATTGTTTTTGTCTATTTATAGTCAACTCTTATGCAGTTGTTTTTGCTTGAAAGTTCTAGCTTTCGATGTTTGCTTTGTTTGTTTGTTTGTTTTGTTGTGTTTTCAAGTTATTTGAATGTTTTTGTTTTTTCAATAGTCAAGGAGCTATGGCGAGGATTTGAGGTGCCTTATATCACGTGGATGCATTTCAAGAGTTTAAAAGTCCTTTAGGCATCAATTTCGTAGTATGCACCTTGTCATTTCTCGTTTCATTTCATTACATTCTCATTATGCGTGCGCACAAGTTCTATTAGTCAATAGCAAAGTTCTAGTGATTTTTGAGCATTTTCATCAGTTTTGGCACTTTTGTCAGGTGTTTTTTGTGTTTCTATCCAAAAACTGTGCATTTTTTCAAAACTGGTGCATTTAGTTTAGAAACTATGCAGTTGTTCTAAACTGGCACTTTTGTTTTAAACTAGGGCATTTGTCTTAAAATATCACATTTTTTTTATGCACTTGTCTTAAAATCTTGCATTTATTTTATGCACTTGTCTTAAAATCTCACATTTGTCTGCTCTGTGACTTGCAATTTTACCCTATCTTCAAACGACCATATCTTGGTCATACAAAAGTATTTTTCAATGCTTTTTTTTAAAAAATGGGGTAGAATTTCATGGTATTTGCAATAGTGTAGGTGGTTTTTAGTTTTTGTGTAGTTAAATTTTCCATTGGTGTCATGATCTTGCATTTTCCTTTGTTTCATTTAAACCTTGTTAGCATTTGCTTGTTGTCATCCTAAATGTCATTTGTCATCATTTTTTGTATCATTTTGTGTTGTTTGACATGTTGAGAATGAAGCCCTAACATCATGGGTTAAAATTATTGCAATTGGTCCTCAAACGACTATAGTTGAGGGAGAAATGACTTTGGGATCTATTTGATCTGATTACCAGTTTCATGGGTTTTGTTGTTTTGTGAATGTTTTTGATTTTTTTTGGATTTTGTGTTTTTTTGACTAAGTTGAAATAAAGAATATTGGAAACCTAAGGGGACTAGCCTAGGGCCTCGAGGGCTAAAAACCTTGTCTACGTTTTACATGCGGAGACCACGTAGTTCGACTATTTGACTCAAAGCATGAACTTGTTTTTGGGTAAACAACATCAATAGCATCGATTGGTATCCTGTTTCTGTGTCTAGAGGATATGTTGTGGAAATTCACTTGAACTAGTTGTGAGGTTCAAGCAAATATTGATATCTTAGACTATTTGAGTGAAGGAATAACCCAACGATCTTGTATTGTTTTTGATGTTTTTCAGATGTTTTTAGATTTTTACCCTTTTTCCTGGGGGGTAAGATTTTGAAAACTTGGATTGGTACTTCACTTTGTTTTTTTCTAGAGGATATGTTGTGGAAAATCTTACTTGAACTAGATATGGGGTTCAAGCAACTGTTGATATCTTAGAAGTTTTGAGTGAAGGAATACTCCATGTTGTCGTCATTTTTAAAGGTTACCTTGGTAGTGCGTTAGCAGGATACCTTGTTGATGGGATGATGCCTAGATCACACTGTGAGTTAGAAGACATAGATAAAAATTTCTTCTGAAGCAAGATGCAAGCATTTTCCCCCAGTGTCTAGCAACATAGGTGATGGATTATCTTGTGATAGGATAACATTTTTGGATAGAGTATTCCCTTTGGAAAATACCTCATGGCTCAGATAATGTTGGATAGGATAGGATCAATGATAGGGATCCATGTCAAGATGTTTTCCATAAGCAAGTGTAAAATTTATATCAAACATTTGTCAAGATCAAGATAAGTTGGATTTTGGAAGCAATGGCTTGGGTTCATTATGGATCAGCTGAGATACTTCCCCCTTGAAATGGCACATGTAGATGCTCGATTCTTACACATGATTCTTTTTTTCCATTTTTTCATCATGGTACTTGTCCAAAGCGCCACCATAGTGGTTTTCATTGGAGGACGATTTTTCTCTTGACTGTTTTTCTTGATTTTCTTGATTTTCTTGATTTTTTATTTATTGATTTTTGATGTCACACAAGACACCTGTTTACCAGGTTTTCATCATGGTGACACTTTTTTTGCTCATGTTGGACTACCTAGTGGTGCTGATGTAGATGCTGCTAATACTGATATGGTTATTGTTGCTTTCATGATGTGCCAATGATATCCTACTTGGAGGAGTTGTTTTGCTAGGATACGGGCGCTTGAATGTAACCCCTAGAAATTCTTATCTTTCTTGTTGATACCAGAGTTAACCTTACCTTAATGCGCACATCACGATAAAGTGCCCTTAGAGTCCTTATGATAAAGAGTTGTTTCTAACACATGGTTAATGTGAGATTTGGATATCATGGATGGTAAAATGCATTGAGGGATATGATATTTAGATGGATTGGTTGATAGTTTGAAACCTTTTATTTTCCAAACTTGGGATGATGAGCAATGATGGGTGGATATGGAGATTTGATTGGGACCAACATCTTGATATACTTTGTAAGTTTCTCTTGAAGCTTTCTTTTGCATTGCTAGACTTTTTTTTTTTTATGAACTTCCCTTTTTTATTTTTCTCCATAGTTTCTTTGACTAATGAAGTTTGATAGGGATGATTTTCTTTCTTTTTATTTTGTATCCATTTAAAATTTTCTTGTCCATTTTTATTTGCTAATTATTTTGCTTCAATAACTTGTTCCTTTCTTTGATATAGCTTTTTCTCTTGTTGTTGGTCCCAATGAGAGGGTGGAAATATGCATGGACGATGATTCATGATATGGCTAGTTGTAGTGTTGGTATCAATTTTATCATAAGGACTCTTTGTGCTCTATGTGTTGATGCTTTCATTAGATAAAGTTGCCTCCAGTATTATGGAGGTATCCTTGGTATGTTTATGTCCCTTAGTTGTTAAATAATCAAGACCTCGATGCTTAGGATTTTCCATAATCTGCACTGGTTCTAAGATACCTTGTTCATGTAGGCCTAATCCTCTATCTTGTTACAGAATCTGTTGAGAGAGTTTATTTGCAATGGGATATGTCTCACCTTGGAAAAAAGCTACTAATATTTCTTTGCTATGCTAAGGATCTTTAAATGTGGTAGATTCCTCACTAATAGGTTCCTTCAGATGTGGGATACCTTCTTGATTGATATCTTTAGCCTGATCTTATAAAATATCAGATTTTAATGCTTCTTGAAGAGGTACTTTTGATTTACTGTCCACAAAAAAGTCTCCCTCATGATTCATTTTTGATATGCCTTTATAAGATGTCTCTGATCCACAACTTATGTATAAGTCCTCTTCTTGGTCTCCTTTTGATATGTCTATACCGGATGTTTCTGATTCACAACTTATGTATAAGTCCTCTTCATGATCCCCTTATGATATGTCTCTAGATTTTGTTGTGTCTTGACCCTTTGTAGAGATGTTAAGAGTAGGAGGCTCTTGTTACTTGGTAATGATATCAAGAGTATGGGACTCTTGTATTAGATGAAGATCATCTTCATGTCCATTAGGAGTAAGCATCTCATGGGTAGATGTATGTGTGCTCTATATATGGATTTGTTCTTCTTTTGGAAAACATGGGATTTATTGGAAGATATCTACCAAGTCATTGTAATATTTTGATGATAGGGATTCTTGATCTTGAAATTGTGTGGTATCATTTTTGACATGCTTTAGATCATGTTCTTGACATGGATCAATTTCAAAGAAGGGATTGCTTCTAAAGGATCCTTGGCTTTCCTCAAAATGTGGACATATGGGTAGCAACTCTTGGCTTAGATCTTTTGTATTGGGTATAAGTGTTGGATCAAGAGTCTCTTGATCATCAATATGTACTGCCATGAGGTTGGTTGATGTTAATATATCTTGGGCTGAATCATTGCTAAACTTGGGTGCTTGATTTTGATCATGCTTGGGACTCAATTCTTGATGTATGTCCTCTTTCTCATTGGATGATGTAGAAACATTGTCAATGTGATCGATGATAGATAACTCTTGATCGTTTCTTTCAACTTTTGAGGTTTCAACATTATCATTGTTGTCTTTGGTATATGGACCTTGATTGTTATTTTAAAAATCTATTTCTCCTTAATCAATAAGGTCTTGGATGAGGTTTTTGAGTGTAGCACATCTCTTCGTTGGGTGACCCTTGAATTTTTGGTACTCACATCATTCGTACTGGTTATACCAAGGGACTTTAAATCTTGGTTCACCATAAGTTGGACTATCGCTAATTTTGATAAGTTCTTGTTGTACTAGCTCATGCATGATTACCTCTAAAGTCTCTCTCAAAGGGGTGAATTTCCTTCCTGGTTGGTAATATTTCCTTGGTGGCTTTTCTTGATTGTTTTTCTCTTGATTTTGTGGAACTCTTTGATTATGTATTTGGGGTATATTTTGATATTGTACTTGAGGTACACATTGGTGTTGTGGAACTCCTTGATACTATGGTTGAGGTACATCTTGATATTGCACTTGAGGTACACCCTGATATTTCATTTGAGGCACACCTTGATATTGTTGATATTGGAGATGTTGTTGAGGTGCTTGTGGAATGACACTCATTTTTTGTGGATATGTAATGTCCTTACTTTGCACATGGCATCGATGATATGTTGGATTTTTATTTCGTCTAATTTCCTCAAGATCTCTCTCAATTTTATCTAGGGCATTTTGATGTTCTGGACTTATTCCTTGATGGGTATTTTGAAACCCTTGATGTTTTTTCCCTACTTTAGGTTGTGACCCTTGATAAGAGTGATTTGGGTAATAGATTGACATGTTTTGGGATTTTTTGATACTCAATACCCTATTGTAAGGTTACTTTGTTTATACCCTCATGGGCCAATTTTTTCATTTATGGTGTTTGCTTGTAGGATGTTGGTGTTGTTCTTGCTTGCTTCCATTTTTTTTCTATGTTGTGATCTCGTGGTTGTCATAAACAACTTGGGTCTCCTATGAGAGAGTGGTGTACTCTCTAGTTGACTCAAATTCTAAAGATTTGGTGTTGTCCTATAGATTACGTAAGATACTAGAACTATTGGAACAGACCCAAATTCTAACAATAGTAGAAGGAATACAAGTTTGGATTGTTTCTGGAAGATCGTTTGTAGAAGTTATAAACTAACCTAGTTTTGGTTTCGTGAAGTGCCCAAAGGTGTTTCTTGAGGGCTTTTGGACTTAGATGTCTAAGTTTGAAATGACGTCAGTGGACTTCACCTTAGGGATCTTGACCTTACATGAGATCATGAAGTGGATAATTATTACCACATGGGAGGTAGTAATATGGGTCTTCCAACTGTTATATTTTCTTTTTCTTCCTTTTTGTTTAGGACAAAGGATGCAATGAGAAACTGGTGAGGTCTTCAGTTTTTTGAAAATATAAAGTTTCTCAAACTGCTTATGATTTCATTTTGTGTACCTGTAATGTGCATGAGACTTGGTTGAATAATTGGAGCTACAAGATCTGGTTGTTGAACTGGGGTAGTCGGTCACCAAATGGTCATAAAGTTGGTGGTGTTATGGGATGGTTGTCTAAAGCTCAAGACCCTAGGGTTTGAGTGTTGTTTTGGATGACACTACTTCTTTGGGAATCAAAATGTTGAAGAACTAAGGTCTATATTCCACTTCCTTATCTATAGGATATGTTGTGGGAAAGTATACTTTTACTATCTATGAGTCCCAAGTAACTGTTAATATCATGAACTTTTGAGTGTAGGAATGACCTTAATGGTTTGCTTGATTTTGATTTCGAAATAGGTAGGATGGAAAAAAATGGATGTAGGACTATATGACCTTCTATCTTTCCAATTGTCTTGGTTTCGAACAATGATCTTGTGAACAACTCTTTTTCAATTTTTTCTCTATGTTTGAAGTATGATAAGTGATAAGACAATACTTGGACTGACTCAACAAGCATGGACTTATGTGACCTTCATGTCTATGACTTTAGGTTGTGAAATCACAACACCCAAGCCATAGTTCCCAAATGTTTACTTTGATTAATGTACCCTGAAATCAAAGCCAAAACATTCAGAAACCTTTAAGGATAAGATCCTTTCAAAGGGGTGCAAACATAAGGCTTCTCTCACAAGTGCACACTAAATCAAAGGGTTTGTGGTTTAACCATCTTGTTCAATGTTTGTTCTGAATGTGTTCTTTTTTATTTAATTCAAACATAGGATTTGATGTCAATTTGTTTTGAATGTAAGGGGCTAAGTTTAACATAAAATAGCAATTACAACCCTAGGGGATAGACACCATTCTCTTAGGTAGGCCCGCCTCATGCTCCAAAGAGACTATTTTACATGCAATTTATGGTGCGGGCCTGTAGTCAGACATGGCAAGCAACTTCTCAGAAGTAAATTCTGATGCACCACTTTTAGATAATGTTCTCGGATGATAGCGTAGCTTCTAAAACAAATTGGTTCTTAATGATAACTATGAATGCGGAAATTTGACACTCACCCGCTAGCCACTTAAGGCTCTTTAACCATTCCCATTCCACTTAATGTATGAGATTAGGTGTAGTCTATTGTCAGCACAACTTGAAGCTACTTTCTTACAAGTTTGCAACCTTTAATATTGCCCTCTAGTAAACATGCTTCGAGACCTTGCAATGAGTTCTCCAGCATGGGATGTATCTCAAGGCAAGCCCCCTCTTTAAGATAAACTTGAAAAAATAAAGTGCAATGCTTAAAAATGTTATTTCACTCACCCAAGATAGCCAAAAGGTGCAAGGGGAGAAGATAAAATAGTTTTAGCTTTGCCAATTAGTGTATGCACAAAAATACTTCATTGCAATTTGATTCTTTTTAAACACCTCGAGCAATGTTATCCCCAAAATTTTTTTTTAAAGCAAAACAAAGTTCTTTTTAATTTGCACCAATATGAAGTGTTTAAGACATCAAGAAATTAAGATAGCAATGGTGAGAAATCACAAAGAAGCATTTGTTCATTTTTATGAGCTCTCATAGAAGTGTTTCTAAAAAAGGAAATCCTTGTCCTATCTTGGTCAACATATGTGAAAACGTGCGTGCATCAACAAAATGAAAAATGATTTCTCTCTTTTTATGCACCAAAATTTAAAGGTTCCTATTTATGAAAACATTAAATGTGTTCATTTTTAAAGCCCAAATTTGAAGTGTTTTTGTTCTTTTTAAGAGCACCAAATGAAAAATTCCTAAGTTAAAAAGATAAAAATTTGTTCATTTTTATCAACACCAAAATCAAATGTGAGTTTGTGTTGTTCATTTTAGAGCACCAAAGTGAAAATTCCTAAGTTAAAAATAATAATTTGAACAACTAGGACCGATCGTCTTCCATTCAATAAACATGTTAGAGTTGTTGAAATCCTGCATCAAACTTGTCAATTCTTGCCTACACATAAAAAAAAACACATGTTAGTGAAAACTTATTACAAGAGTGTAGGATTGGTGAATTTTTCAGTTAGAACAAATGCTCAAAACAAAAAAGACAAATGCACTGGTTTCTGACAATTACATAGTTTTCATAATAAATCCTCAAAACCTTGTCAGACAGACACTAACCTAGGAAATTACAAATGCACCAGTCTTAAACAAATGCACCATTCCCATGACAAGTGCATAGTTTCTCTGAAAATGCGCCATTCTTTTGACAAATATGCAATTTTCTTGTTAGACAAATGCTCAGACGTTCTAGACAGATGCTCAAGTCTTCAGAATGAGCTCGTGAAAACTGTGACATAAGCGTTTCTGGGACCTGCAACTTCAAAAATGGCTCAAATGAAGATTAGAGAAGGGGACAAGTGTCCCACCAAGCATGCCAGAATGTATGAGGGGGGATGTGGATGTTAGATCAATAATCCAAAAGGGACATTAGGGCAGTCTGAATGAAGAAATCTAGTCTACAACCAAAAAGCTCAAAATCTAAAATCTAGAAACCTACACATACAAAATTGAACTATAATAATGCAAACATGATAAGCAATCTACTAATTACCAAATGAACTAAAAGGAAAAGATAGTTTCACCATCCCATAGAAGAGTGTATTCGCTTGATGTTGGATTATTCTTATCACAGCGAAGCCTCCAAAGTTCGTGTGAAAAGTATGGATGAATGCTTGTTGTGTTTGGTTGATCGAAGATGATGGATGAATCTCTCTCTCAAGGATGATCTTGGTAGCACTTTGTTGCTCAATGTATATGAATTATCCAATCCTTATTTGTGAGGAAAGGGGTTTGTTATATAGAAAATGATATTTGAAATGGATGACCAAGATTTTTTTGAAGAATATCCAAATCAACGGTTAGAGTGTGTTGAGAGGATTTATACATGAGATAATTGTACAAATTTGATTGCACAATTTGTGTGATTGGGAAATAGATTGGCTAGTCAAGACTTTGATTGATCAGTTGGCTGAATAGATTGATCAGTCAACTTTGTGATGGCTTAGTTAAGAATGTGATGTTTTAGTTAACTGAATAGATGAATTAGTTAACAAAATAGATTGATTAGTTAAAAAATTAGATTGCTTAGTCAACAATCATAATTTTCTCAATCAGAAAGTGGGTGAGGAATATGAATTAATTGATTTAATTAATTAATTCTTTTTTGGGATTTGAATGTGCAAATCAAGTTTGACTTTTGCAAACAAAGTTGCATTAGTTTGATTTGATTTTTGATAATTGATTTGAATAGTTTGATTTAATTCAAATTTTTGGGGGGAAATTTTTGTAATTAAATTATTAGTTAATAATTTAATCCACTTAGGGAAATAAGGTGATTTAGCGACGTAATTCAATAATTGGCGTTATTTAATTAATCAAGACGAAATAAGGTGGGATTGGGACTTTATTAAATAAATGAGATTTATTTAATTTGTCAAAATGATGAAACATGAATTAATTAAATAATGTTGTATTATTCAATTAACAGAGGAATTAGGGTTTCTAGGACTTTATTAAATAAATGAAATTGATTAAATTTGTCTGAAATGATGAAAAAGTGAATTAATTGAATAATGTTGTATTATTCAATTAACAAATGCATTAGGGATTTTGGTGTCATTTTGATGTGATGCGATGTGGTGCGATGCGAGAATGTTGTGGTATGATTCCAAGCATTTCGAGATGATTATGAGATTATGCAAGATATTATGAGATGATTTTGAACTGTTTCAGGGTGATTTTCAAATGATCTGAGACATTATAGGACGATTCCAAACTATTTCAAGGTGATTCTGAGATGAACTGAGATGTTACAGGATGATTCTGAACTGTTTCAAGGTGATTCTGAGATGATCTGAGATGTTATGTGATGATTTTGAGTTATTATGAAGTGTTACGGGATGATTCCAAGTCATTTTGAAGTGTTACAGGATGATTCTGAGTCATTCCAAAGTCTTACAGGATGATTATGAGTCATTCCAAAGTGTTACGAGATGATTCTGAGTCATTCTGAAGTGTTACGAGATGATTCAAAGTCATTTTGAAGTGTTACAGGATGATTTCGAGTCATTCTGAGATGATGTGAGATGATGTTCCATATCCTTTGACATTGTTTGAGGTTGTTCGATGTCATTCAGTGTTGTTCGATGTTGTTTGATTTCATTTTAGTGTTGTGTGATAAGTGTTAAGTCAATTTTACATGTCTAGAAATAGCATTCCTTAATCTAAAAAATCAAAAACATAGTGTCATAACACTTGCATGTCTAGGTCATCCTTTTTGGGAATAGGTGCCTCAACTTATGGCTTGAACCTCTGTAAAAGACTTGGCATTTTGAAGCCAATTCTAGACTTTACCTCTCTACTACTAGGAGTTCTTCTTAGAGGCCTGGTAGTGCGGTTTACCACCATACCGCGGGCCTCTGTTGCTCTATCCATGGTTGGGCAGTGTTACCACCATACCATGGGGTCTCTATCCTTAGCTTGTGGTAGGGAAATCGGCTTGATCGTTTACCTCCCTACCGCGGATGTTGCTCAAAGGAGGCACGGTGGCCACGGTGAATGAAGACAGTAAGCAAAGAATGCTTACTGCCATACCGTGATGGCCTTTTGGCCATGTCATGGTAAGCCTTGGTGGTCAGAGATGACACTTACCTCCTTACCATAGAGGTCTTGCAGTCGAAGCGCGGTAGAGTAGAGGGCTCGATGGCTGACACAGGCGGTTACCACCATACCATGGAAGGCTTCATAGTGCTTGATGGTGACATAGTGATGGGATGGAAGAAAAGTCACTACCTTGGTACCGTGAGGGTGTTAGGAGAGACTAGTAGTTACGTGTTGGCATTGCCATACCGTGGAGGTCTATCAACCTTGGAGCGGTGGCACGGTAAAGAGCTTGTGGACATAGTTTGACTGATCTGACTCGACTGGAAGCAGTGAATGAATAGAGAGGTGACACATGGAAAGTAATCAATAACTTATTGGACGAAGTTTGAAGTGATGAAAGCATTAACTGCAAGGCTTGATTCAGCAGGTGACAGGATCCGATTATGGCAAAGAGAATTAACGCCTGGACGCCTCGATGCATGATTGCAGGGCAACTTGGACTGGAAGTGATCAGATTCATCTGTCAGAAGGAAGGTGCATAATAATGGCACCTGATTGGTTGGTTGGTAGAATTTTATGTAAGACTCGTAACAGTCAGATACATAGGTATAGTCACTAAGGTGACAACAAAGAGAAATTATTCATTGTATGCAAAAAATGCATTGTAACAGGGAGAGTAGTTGAATGAATTGAAGTCTGCTACTGTGAGTTGATGATCAGAGAGAGTGGTTTGATAACTTTGTGTGTAATATTTTACTATAATACAAAGTGATTGCTCTTGGTCTAGAGGGTTTTTTCCCGTAAGGGTTTTCCCATGTAAATCTGGTGTTATCTTTGTGATTGTTTATTTTTGTTACTCTTTTTTTCTTATATATGTTCATCTTAAGTGTTTTAAAGTTTTAGAACTGGTCTTTGCACTTATCCTCTATGGTTTTAGTGTTAGGAAAGCATTTTCGTACTATTTTTTTTCCTTTCAAGTGGTATCAGAGCCAGGCCAGTTGTGTTATCCTTGTTAGTAAGGATAGTTTTTTGTGCTAATACTATTTCAGCGAGAGTCCTACAAAGTTAGAACCTAGTTTTGTTTGAGATGACAAGTACATCAGGTAGAGCAGAGATTGAAAAATTCAATGGCAGAAACTTTGAGTTTTGAAAACTCAAAATGGAAGTCTTGCTTGTAGATAGAGACCTTTGGGTTGCTGTGTCTGGAACTATGCCACGAGGTATGAAACAAGAAGATTGGGATCTTTTAGATAGAAAAGAAAGAGGACTGATAATACTTAGTCTGGCCGATGCTATACTCTTGAATGTTTATGAGGATAAGTCTGCAGCTTCATTATGGAAAAATCTTGGTGATATCTATCAAGGAAAGTCTCTGGTAAATAAATTATTTGTGAGGAAGAAGTTGTACTCCTTGAAGATGGAAGAAGGTGCATCTATCACAGACCATCTAAAATCATTTAATACGAGTGTTGCTCAATTGGCATCTGTGGGTGTGAAGATATAGGAGGAGGATCATTGCATGCCCATGTTATGCTCGTTACTTAACACTTGGGATCATCTTGTAATGGCTATTGGAAGTACGACCACTAATTTCAAGATGGAAGACATTATTCCCTCACTGTTGTCAAAACATATGCGAAGGAAGTCTTCAGAGATGGCCAAAGAGGCCCTTGTTGTTCGAGGTAGATCGAAGGAGAAAGGATTGTAAGGAGAAGAAGAATAATAATAATAACTCTTCAGATAATGACTCTTCTTAGAGTGATGCAGATGCCTTCATTCCAGCCTTGGCAACTCAGGCATTAGATGATGTCTGGCTGGTTGAATTAGGTGCATCTTTCCACATGATGTCTCATAGAGAGTGGTTCACTAAGTACAAAAAGTATGATGGCGGAAAGGTGTACTTGGAAAGTGATTCAACACTGGAGATTTTTGGTTGTGGAAGAGTCAAAATACAATTCCCTGATGACATAATCAAAGGGATTGGTGATGTATTGCACATACCAGGTTTGGATCATAACTTACTTTCTGTCAGTAAGCTTAATGATGCTGGTGGGGAAGTTTCTTTCTTGAGTAAAGGATGTAAGATGGCTAGAGGCGCTATGGTCTTGGATAAGGGTGTACATACTAGAACTTTGTACAAGATGGATGCACATCCTATTAATGCAACAACATCTCTGTAAATTCAAGCAAATCTGCTCCTATAGAGAAGGATGATGAAGTTCTTCTGGGTGCAAATGCCTTGGAGGTGAAACTCCCAATAAAGAAGACCATGATGTGGCATCATAGACTCGGTCGCATAGGTGAGAAAGGTTTAAAAATATTGTTGATTGTAACCTTGAGTTTGATTTTTGCAGACATTGTATCTATGGGAAGCAACACCGTGTTTCATTTTATTCAAGTCCTCATAAATCTTTTGGTGTACTGGATTATGTTCATTCTGATGTGTTTGGTCCAGTTAATGTTCCTTCATTATCGAAGTCTAGATATTATGTCTCTTTTATTGATGACTATTCAAGAAGGGCATTTATATACTTTCTTAAGAGTAAATCAGAAGTGTTTAGTCGATTTAAAGAAATCAAAACCTTGGTAGAGAATCATACTGGAAAGAAAATCAAATGTTTGAGAATGAATAATGGCGGTGAGTTTTGTTTTGCATATTTTGAAAGGTACTGCAAAGTCCATGGGATTAAAAGGCATAAAACTACACCTTATAGTCCATAGCAGAATGGAGTTGCTGAAAGGTTGAACATAACATTAATGGAGAGAGTGAGAAAAATGTTGAGCAGTGTTGGTCTGGAGCAGAAGTTCTGGGCTGAGGTTGTGGCTACAACATGTTACCTGGTAAATCATTCACCTTGTTATGCTATTGTTGATATAACACCTTTAGAAGCTTGGTCTGGTAAGAAGCCCTCTCTGAGACATATTCGTGTCTTAGGCTGTGAGGCATATGCATATGTGCGAAATGAGAGAAGATCAAAGTTGGAGAACAAGGCTGTTAAATGTATCTTCATCGGCTATGGTGTTTGTGTGAAGGGATACAAGCTTTGGAATCCTGATACTGAGAAGGTTTTGTACAACAAAAGTATAATATACCATGAACTAAAACCTTCAGTAGCTGATCCACAACTAGAGACAAAAAAATGAGAAAAGAAGAATGATGTAGTTGAAATTCCTTAGACTCCAAAAAAAGAGGAACTACATAGTGTACCTGAAAGTAAGGGGAGTTCAAGCAGCTCTGAAAGTTCTGAAGATGAAGAACCACAACCTCAGCCAGTAAGAAGGTCTACATGAGAAAAAATAACACCTGATAGGTATGGTTTCTTGATGCTAGATTCGAACTGTGCCTATGCTTTGATTACTAGCACTGTGAAAGAGGCTATTAGCATTTCTTATTCAAATTCTTGGTTGGAAGTCATGAACGAAGAAATGCAATCATTGAAGAAAAATGAAACCTGGGATTTGGTACCTTTTCCTGAAGGGAAAAAGCCAGTTGGCTATAAATGCGTATTTAAGAAGAAGATGGGTCTAGATGGTAGTGTTGAAAAATATAAGGAAAGGTTGGTTGCAAAGGGATTTTCCCAGATAAAGGGAATTGATTATGGAGAAATATTTTCCCCAGTAGTAAAGCTGACATCTATTAGATTTCTTTTGTCATTGGCAATAGTGTATGACTTAGAAATCGAGCAGATGGATGTGAAGACAATGTTTCTCCATGGAGAGCTGAAAGAATAAATTTATATGTCCCAGCCTGAGCACTTCATTGAAAAAGATAAAGAAAGTTTGGTCTGCAAATTAAAGAAATCTTTGTATGGTTTGAAGTAGTCTCCTAGAATGTGGTACCAGAAATTTGACACTTTTGTGTTGTTTATGGGATTTGTGAGATCAAAATCTGATCATTGTGTTTATTACAAATCTGAAAATGATCACGTGCTTATTATTACCCTGTATGTGGACGATATGTTGTTCATAGGAAATAGTAAGTCTATGATTTCTGATCTTAAATCTCAGTTGTCTACAAAGTTTGAAATGAAAGATTAGGGTGCAACAAGGTATATTCTGGGGATGGAAATAACTAGGGAAAGAATGAGTAGAAAGATTTGGGTCAGCCAGAGTAAGTATGTTAACAATGTTCTGGAGAGATTTGGTATGAATGATTGCAAGCAACTAGTTGTTCCAATTTTGTAGGGAACAAAGCTATCTGTTGAAGACTGTCCAAAATCTGCTACTGAGATGGAGGACATGACTAGGGTGCCTTATGCAAGTGTTGTTGATAGTCTAATGTATGCAATGGTGTGTACAAGGCCAAACATTTCCTAAGTAGTGGGAGTTCTTAGCCGTTTTATAGAAAATCCAGGAAGGACACATTGGGATGCTGTGAAGAGAGTGTTCAGATATTTAAAGGGGACTTCAAAATATGCTCTATGTTATCATGGCAATTTGGTTGCATCACAGAGAACACTCAGTATTCGTGGATATGTGGATTCTGATTGGGCAGGATACATTGACAACAGGAGATCCACTAATGGATACACTTTCATGTTAAATGGTGGTGCAGTCAATTGGATGAGAAAGCAACAGGATGTAGTTGCTTTGTTTACTACAGAGGCATAATACATGGCAGCAACACATGCCTGCAAAAAGGTTGTTTGGCTGAGTCGTTTGTGTTCTGATATTGGTTTTAATGTAGGGAAGATTACAATTTTCTGTGACATTCAAAGTGCGATTTTTTTGGCAAAGAACCCTACTTTCCATGCTAGGATGAAGCACATTTATGTGCAGTATCACTTTTTTAGAGACATGGTGGAGGATGGAAAGGTTTATTCGGAAAATGTTGACACCTTGAAGAATGTTGTAGATACATTAACGAAGCTAGTGAGCACGAACAAGTTCAGATGGTGTACAGATTCGATGGGCCTTGGGGCCTATGATCATCAATAAATTCAAAGTCTAGAGGAATCCAGGAAGTCTTCTTCAAGTGGGAGCTTGTTGGGAATAGGTGCCTCAACTTTTGGCTTGAACCTCTATAAAAGACTTGGCGTTTTGTAGCCTTTTCTGGACTTTATCTCTCTACCACTAGGAGTTCTTCATAGAGGCGTGATAGCACGGTTTACTCCAATACCACGGGCCTCTGTTGCTCTAGCCTTAGTTGGGCAGTGTTATCGCCATACCGTGGGGTCTCTATCCTTAGCTGGCAGTAGCACGGTTGACTGTGTGGTCAGTTTGATCATTTACCTCCCTACCGTGGAGGTTGCTCAAAGGAGGCACGGTGGTTGCGGTGAATGAAGATAGTCAACGAAGAATGCTTAGCACCATACTGCAATGGCCTTTTGGCCGTGTCACAGTGGTGTGGTAAGCCTTGGAAATTAGAGATGATGCTTACCTCCTTAGTGTGGAGGTCTTGCGGTTGGTGTGTGGTAGCGTGGAGGGCTCGATGGCTAACACACGTGGTTATCGCCATACCGCGGAAGGCTTTGCAATGCTTGGTGGTGATGGGCAACGGTCTAGCAGACAAGTCGTTACCTCGGTACCTTGAGGGTGTTAGGAGAGACCAGTGGTTATATGGTGGCACCGTTATACCGCGAAGGTCTATCAACCTTGGAGCAGTGTCACGGTGACACCGCCATACCGCAGTGGGCTCTTTGGCTTGGGGCGGTGGCGCAGTAAAGAGCTCATGGACATAGTTCGACTGATATGACTCGAATGGAAGTGGTGAATGAATAGAGAGGTGACACATGGCAAGTAATTAACAACTGATTAGACAAAGTTTGAAGCCGTGAAAGCATTAGCTGCAAGGCTCGATTCGGTAGGTGACAAGATCCGATTATGGAAAAGAGAATTAATGCCTAGATGGCTCGATGCGTGATTGCAGGGTGACTTGGACAAGAAGCAATCAGATTCATCTGTCAAAAGGAAGGTTCATAATAATGGCACCTGATTGGTTGGTTGGCAGAATGTGATGTAAGACTTGTAACAGTCAGATACATAGGTATAGTCACTAAGGTGATGACAGAGAGCAATTATTCATTGTATGTAGAAAATGCATTGTAACAGTGAGAGTAGTTGAACGAATTGAAGTCTGGTGCTATGAGTTAATGACCAGAGAGAGTGGTCTGATAACTTTGTATGTAAGCTTTTACTGTAATACAAATTGATTTCTCTTGGTCTGGTGGGTTTTTTCCCATAAGGGTTTTCCCACATAAATTTGGTGTTATCTTTGTGATTGTTTATTTTTGTTACTCTTGTTTTCCTATATGTGTTCATCTTAAGTGTTTTAAAGTTTTAGAACTGGTCTTTGCACTTCTCCTCTGTGGTTTTAGCGTTAGGAAAGTATTTCTTCACTATCTATTTTCCTTTCAATCCTCCACCATCCCCAAAGTTGAG
The DNA here is from genome assembly GCA_007115665.2 of Sequoiadendron giganteum. Taxonomy (NCBI): domain Eukaryota; kingdom Viridiplantae; phylum Streptophyta; class Pinopsida; order Cupressales; family Cupressaceae; genus Sequoiadendron; species Sequoiadendron giganteum. The sequence goes on from CM021109.1 coordinate 363,987,714, forward strand.
CAAAAAATTTATGGTTGAAACAAGACTACAAAGAAAAAGAAGACTCATGGAATCCTGTGGTCAAGACACCAAACTTTACAATTTCTCCATTGACATGAGTGCAAATACTTTCCCTAATGACATGAATGCAAATAGCAACACAGGGAATTCCTTAATAAATATATTCAGTGAGATGACCGTGCCATCCTCTTCATGTAATCCTTTTGAACAATTCCTCTAGAGGGACCAAAATGGACACGTATTCTAGGAGGATATACAAGCTACTGCATAAAATCTTGAAGTGGCCTCCTTTGTGGAAGAATTAGTCTTAAATGATTCGGCCAGATATCTAGCTATGCTCCTTGACCAAGGGGCTAGATTACCAAAAATATTTGACATTAACACCATAAAAGTAGTCTCTCTTGAACATACCACCCAAATAAGTCAATCACAATCAACACCTTCACATGATGCCTCCACGGGAGCTACAACATAAACTGCTTCATATACTATTAATGATATTGGTGCTACCAGTACTCACACAATAGCCAACACATACAATGTGGTTAATCCAACATCTATTGGGGGAACATCAGCCCTAAAAAACACCACATTGCATTCAATCCCTCAACAAAAGTCCACAATTTCCCAACAAACTATTGGATCAATATTTGGGACTTCATCTCATACAATGGGAGTCAACACATCAAACCTCTTGGGAGCTTCATCTAGCTCTATGGGGACATCAACAAACCTTTTATTGGGTTCCTCTAATACAATGGCAACAAACTCATCAAACCCCTTTGGGAAGAGTAAACGAAGAGTTGTCATTCAAGGACCTCAATTGAATGTCTCAAATTCATCACAGGTCAACACCAACATTCCCTTAAGACAAAATACCAACATTCCATAAGGCCATACTTATCTATTTGGGCAAGGGAATCAAGGCACCCAATATATGACTCTATTTGGTCATCAACATGCTCAAGGCCAGCAAGGTCCTCAAATTCAATCCAACACGACTGGAACCCACATCCCCACTTATGCATCTCAAGTCCATACACATCAACAAATGCCTAATCAAAAAATTCATCAAAACACCCAATTTTCTCACCAACAACACATTCCAAATCAACACGTCTCATCACAACAAGTGGGAAATCAAGCCATACCTATCACCAACATGTGTGAATCTACAAACAACCCAATTGTGGAGGCACTTACACTCTAACTTGTTGTTTGCAAACACAGGTGGAAAACTTGCAGTTGTCCAATAAAAATCCTTACATGTCATATGACCTATGTCCATATCCATTTGACATAACCTTGTATATGCCACCATTCCCTCCAGGATATGTGGTGTCACATTTCCCTAAATACAAAGGCAAGACAAATCCCATTGAACACATTCAAGAATTCACTACCAGTTGCATGGAAATTGCCTATGAACACACTTATTTAATGAGACTCTTCTCTAGGAGTCTTGCAGGGCATGCACTGAAGTGGTTCACACAATTGCCTAAATGAATTAAATCATGGGATGAATTTGCCAACAAGTTTGTTGAAAACTATGCCTATAACATTGATATGGACATTGGCATTGCCTCCTTATGCAAACTCACTCAAGAGGACGTAGGTGAGACCTTTATCCCATTCTTCCAAAGATGGAGAACCCTAGCAAGCTGATGTCCTATGGAGATATCTAAAAAGGAAAAAGGCACAATGTTTGTGCAGAATCTCCTCGGCCCACTAAGATATGGCTTACAAGTCCATTGTTGCACCACCTTTACTGACCTTGTTGAAAAGGGTGTTCAACATGAAAAATCCTTACTTGCCAAAGGAAAAATTAAGTATGCTGGAAAAACCATCAACACTACCACAAACACCAACCCAAGTGCTTCCAATGACAAAAACAAATATTGGGTTAAAAATAAACACATCACCAATGATGGTGTGGTTGATGCAAAAATAGTTAATGTAATAGGTCATGTGCTCACAATTAAAGGAGTTCACACTCAAAATGCACCTGTGAATGCACCAACAACAACTACTAATTCCATTCAAAACAATCGTGCTCAATAAAACCAAAGGCAACCTCGTCAAACAAGACAATTTCAAAAATGCACATACACCCCCTTGGGTGAACCCATCAAATTTTTCCTCAAGAAACTTATCGAAAATGGTGTCATAATGTTGGAAGATCCTAAACCATATGATCCTAGTCAGTTTAAGCCATCATGGTGGGATGATAATGCATTATGTGACTACCATCGTGTCAAAGGGCATAAAACTTCCTCTTGTCATCAACTAAGAAATCTTGTCCAAGATCTTACTGAAAACTACACCATTGAGCCTGGTGGTCAACCATTTGCGTCTAATTCGGATCATACAATCCATAAGAACCCACTGCAAGACCATGGTTTAGGTAACCCCTCATTGTTTGGAACAAAGAATAATAACAATCAATCCAATTACGCCCATGATGCCTTCAATTATTCTAGTGGTACTATCATTAATAACCTTCGCGTTGTTGATGAAGACACATGTGTCAATACCATTACTATTAAGAAGACCTCAGAATACAATGTCACTACACGCAAAGGCTAGGTCACCATGCTAGGCCCTTCTACTCATCAACCCAACAATACCATACCTGGCCCATCTGTCAAGAAGCCAAAGTCCAATCCATAGTTTAACCTCATCGAGCAATTAAATAAAACGGCTGCACAAATTTCCATCCTTGAATTACTCTGCATTTCGCCAGTGGATAAGGCTATATTGGATAAATTCTTGCAAGAGACCTCTGTCCCAAACAATATTGATGTCAACAATTTTGAAACCATGGTCAGATATTTGAATTCGACTCATCACATTACCTTTTCAGACCTTGACTATTCCTCACCCAAGCCATCTCATAATGACGCCCTACATATTGAGGTTTCCATCCAAAAGCATAAGGTTAGATGAATCCTAGTAGATGGAGGAGCAGGATTGAACATCTTCTCTCTCAAATTGGTTAAGGTTCTTGGCTTCTCTGATGCTTGTGAGGATGCTACCAAGAGTATTGTGGTAAAAGAATATGATGATGAGGAACACTCTTCTAAAGGAATCATCACACTTCCAATTTGTGTGGGACCAGTTATCATAGACACCACATGTCAAGTCCTAGATCGAGATCTACCTTACAATGTCTTACTTGGTCACCCATGGATTCATGCTTTAAAGGCCATTCCCTCCACCTACCACCAATGTCTGAAGTTCCCTTTCGATGGCACTGAAATTACTATACCAGGAGATCTTGATCCTTTTCAATATTGTACCAACTTGAGAGCTATTGTTAGGCACCAAGTGCCTATCAATCGAGAGGCTTCAACATCCACTTCCTCTAAATACATCAACCCATCCACACTCACCAAGTCATCCATATCCACTCCGTCGACTTCTGCCACACCATCCTCCTCAGCCTCCATACCAAGTAGTTACTTTAAGATCCAGGACATTGGTTGTGGAGAATTCAAATTGAATACGACTTACTATATCACAACAATACCTAAGCCACCTAAAGTCTATTGTTGACCTTGTTGCACAGTAGAGCCTAAGAAGACTTTCAAGGTTCCTTCGAAGATGGTATTCACATTATGGGGATACATGAATGATGAGAACATTTCAGACTTATCTACTTGGATCTACAGGGACCCAAAGGAATTACCCCCATTACTAGTACATATCTATGAAAAAGGCTATGATATATGCAAATCTCATGGTTTTGATGGAACTAGTGGACTTGGAACAGACAACATAGGAAAGAGAGAACCTATCATTACTTCTTAGAGACCAAAGTATCTAGGGCTAGGGTTTGAGAAACTTCAAACTGATGATCGACATACTTATGTACTTTCAAGTAAGGATGTAATGGCTCCTAAAACTTTCAAGACAAGTGAAGACTCCCCTACCAAAATAGACTCTCATGAATGGGAATGGGGATCTGATATAACCCTGAGTGACTATGATATTCATGACATATTCCTAGAACCCGACCAACACCCTTTTCATGAAATATTTAGACAAACGTACAACATTGCTCCTATAGATAGTCATTCTAAACATAAAGAATGGGTAAGCATTCTGTGGGACCCAAATGAGCATAAACTATCATCGGTAACATCTGCATTTTCCCACCCCATTCTCGATCCCACCCATGAGCCCAAAATGCCTGAGCCTACTATCCATGCCTTTGAAATACCATCCATTGATCAGGATGTTGATCCATTTGTCCCATATTATGACCATGAACATAACTCATTTGACTCCGATGATGGTCCTTGGATCGAATCTGACTGGGAAAGTGAGGATGACAATTCTGCCTTCACACTTGAGGCTTCCATTTGCATGCTTTCCACATCCTCCCCATCCTTTACCAACACCGATGATGGAATTTCCCTTGTCTACCCACAACTCATTGATTGGGACCAACAAGACCTGCCCACTATGGATATCTTTTAGAATGATGAAGCCATTGCATAATTTATGGGACTCTGTGAGGGCATACCAAGTGGTGATCACAAGGAAATATTTTCTATTGATCTAGATTATGCAGCATACTTTGGGGAGACTATGCAATCCTCCAATCATAGAAGTATTAAAAATAAAACAAAAAAAGACATGTCTTTAGGTGAAAACTGCAAGCCACCTTCTAACAATACAATAGTAAAAATAAAGGATGTATCCAAAGGTGAAAACATCTATGAGGCACCTAAGGATGGAGGATTGGACTTTCTTCCTGTGACATAGGAAAGATCAGCAATGCTTATTGAAGAAACCATGGAAGTTAACATAGCTACATTAGAGAATCCCAAAATTATTCTCTTTGCCGCATCATTGACAAAAGAAGAAAAAACTGAATTCCAACAATTCTTCTTAGAAAGAATAGTTAACTTCGCATGGTCATATGCCGACATGCTAGGGCTGGATCTAGAATTAGTATTACACCATCTTCCTTTAATTCCAGGTATCAAAATAGTCAAACAAAAATTACGAAAGATACATCCACAGATTGCACTACTTGTGAAGGCTGAACTGAAGAAGTTACTGAATGTCGGATTCATAAGATCATTAGACTATGCTATCTAGATTTCCAACCTTGTCCCTGTCACCAAGCCAAATGGACAGATCTACATTTGTATGGAATTCAAAAATTTAAACAAGGCTTGTCCAAAAGATTATTTCCCATTTCCGAACATATACATCATCATTGATCTTACCGCGGGATATGAGATGTTGTCCCTCATGAATGGTTTCTCAAGCTACAGTCAAAGACACATCACCCCCAAGGATAACCACAAAACAACATTCACTTTCCCATGAAGAACATACTTCTGGAACGTCATTCCCTTTAGCCTAAAGAATGCAGGTGCCACATACCAGCGAGCCATGACAACAATATTCCATGATCTCATGCATACTTTAATGGAAGATTATGTGGATTACCTCTTGGCCAAATATTTGACATGAAAAGATCATCTCAAGGTTCTGGATAAAATCTTTAAAAGGATAGAAGAATATAAGGTTTTTCTAAACCCAAAGAAGTGTTTCTTTGGGGTTACTTCAGGAAAAATGTTGGGCTACATAGTTTTATGAAGAGGCATAGAATTTGATCTTGCAAAAGTAAAAGCAATATTAAACATGCCTCTACCAAAAGGAATCAGTGAGCTAAGGACACTATAGGGAAAATTACAGTCTATCTGATGCTTCATTGCACAAATAGAAGACAAATGTCAACCATTTCAGTACCCATTGCACAAAATTATCCCCTTTGTGTGGACAGACAATGCCAAACGGCCTTTCAACAAATCAAGGAAAAATTAGTGACACCACCTATCCGAATGCCTCCAATTGAAGGAAAAACTTTGATCATGTATGTCTCTGCAACTGCCAATGCATTGGGGGAATTGTTGGCACAAAATGACCATGAAGAAAAAGAAAGAGCCATATACTACAACAGTCGCACACTGATTGGATATGAACTCAATTACACATCCGTGGAACGTGCCTATCTTGCAGTTGTCTTTGCAGCCCAAAAAATAAGACATTACATGTTGAATCACTAAACACAATTGGTAGCAAAGATTGATCTATTGAAGTATCTTCTAAGTCGGGTAGCATTGACAGGTCGGTTAGCAAAATGGGTTATGATTTTGAGTGAATATGACATACAATATGTTGAAGGAAAGGTAATAAAAGGATAGGTAATAGCCAATCAACTTGTAGATGCACCTATCCAAGGAACTCATCCATTGATAGCTGATTTTCCTGATGAGTCTATCTTTCATGCATAACCTTCATCATCTTGGAAACTGTATTTTGATAGGTCTCATATAGGTCATGGCTCAGGAGCTAGTATCTTGTTCATCACAATGCAAGGGGAATCCATTCCTAAGGCTTTCTAGATTGCCCTCCCTTGTACTAATAATATTGCAGAATATGAGGCACTGGCCATAGGACCAAAAATGGCAATAAAATGGAAAATTCAGATACTGCTAGTTTTCAGGGATTCCCAGTTAGTTATCAACCAAGTGAATGATGATTATGAGATAAAGGATGAAAATTTATTGCCCTACAAGCGAATGGTGGATAGCTTCCCAACCTATTTTAGCTTGATCACCTTTGAAAAAATCCCTAGGGCACAAAACAAGGCAACAAACACAATGACAACTATTGGATCTGCAGCAGACACAATGGCAACTATTGGATCTCTCTTGGACATCCCCAAAAATGTATCTCAATTCAAATTCTTAGTGGAACAATTGTTGGTTCATGCATATGATGTTCCAGAGTCAGAAATGGTTTATGAATTTGTTGGTCCCATCTCGCCTTGGTATCATGAAATCTATGATTATCTTAAGTCCAAGACCCTTCCACCCAACCTATCTAATAATTAGCGCAAATCCTTCATCCAAAAATCTGCCTGATACACCATCGTCAGTGACACCCTATACCGCCGTAGCTTTGACAACACCCTTCTTCACTATCTCAATACTGATGAAGCCCAAAAAATTTATGCAAGGTACATGAGGGTATATGTGGATCTCATTCGAGTGGCCTGACCTTAGCTAGGAAAGTCACTAGACTTAAGTATTACTTGTTGAAAATAGAAAAAGATGCTCTTCAGTTTGTCCGAACATGTCAGAAATGTCAGGTGCACAATTATCTAATCCATGCACCTACATAGAAGCTGAGACCAGTCACTTCTCCATGGCCCTTTCCACAATGGGGACTCAACTTCATGGGAAAAATCCATCCATCCTCCTCCAATGGCCATAAATTCATCACCACCACCATTGAGTACTTCACTAAGTGGATCAAAGCTGTCCCCCTCACCAACATCACCAATAAGTAGATTTCCAAGTTTATCCTTAATTACATCATATGCTAGTATGGTGTTCCATAGTCCATCATCACAGACAATGGTCGTGCGTTCAAAAATAAAGACGTCTGTGAAATTTTTGAACGCTTCCGCATCCAACACGATTTTTCCACACCATACTATCTGCAAGGAAATGGTCAAGCTGAGGTGTCCAACAAAACAATTCTTTGAATCCTTAAGAAGACTATCAATTACGCTGGCTGAGATTGGTATCTACAACTCAATCTTGCCTTGTGGGCCTACCATACTAGCATCCGTACACCCACTAGAGCCACCCCATTTTCCTTGGTCTACGGATCTGAAGCTATATTGCCCATCGAGGTAGAAATTCCTTCTCTCTAAGTCTCCTTGAAGGGCATTATCGATGATGAAGAGTAAAAATAGTCTTGCTTGCATGAACTAGAAATTCTACAAGAAAGAAGACAAAATACCTTGAACCACTTACAGGCATATCAAAATCGTCTCTGCAGAAGCTATAATAAAAGGGTGATTGTCAGAAAGTTTGAAATTGGTGACTTGGTCCTCATGCAGAATCCAAGAAATCAGGCTAATTGAGAGAAGCCTAGAATGTTTGAACCTAATTAGCTAGGTCCTTATATCATTACTATTGCATTCGGTTTGGGTTCTTATCAGTTAGCCACTCCCGATGGAGAACAATTGATAGAGTCTATTAACAGCCTGCATCTACAAAAGTTCTATACATAGCATCAGAGAGCTTGGCTGAAACCTTAAAATATAAAAAAAATGATAAATAAAAAATAAAATCATCACCTTGATGAAAAGATGGCAAACAGGTGTCTTGGTGACACCAAAGAAAAAAAACTAAAAAAAATATGACAAAAATAGTAAAGAGAAATAAATTCGTCCAATAGTGAAAACTTGGTAAACAGGCACTTTGGATAAGTACCATGGTGAAAACCTGGAAAACATGCACCATGCGTAGTCAATCTTTGCTTCACCATCTACTATCATTCCATCTTCCTTCCATCCATAATGCATAACTATGACATCCTGACATATTGATGACATTTTCCATCGGTCCTATCATTCCCATCCATGGCTAGCTGTGGTTGACATCAAGCCTTGCATATCCTTGCCTTTTATCCCACATATGCCCTTTTCCATGTCATTCTTCTTAGGTAATCCTTGACTTGTTTGGGGGAAAGACCTTTATCATTTGACTGCAATTGGTATCACACATGGTCATGACATTCACAAAAATTCCTGAAAAAAAAGAAAAAAAATCATAAAAAGTATTTAAAAAAGTCATAAAAATTAGAAGAAGTCCTAAAAAAATCATAAAAATTATAAAATGTCCTGAAAAAAACACAAAAACATTAAGAAAATGTTAAAAATCTCAAAACAAAGTCAAGTTCATCATGTCATTTGAATCAGTCACACCAGTTAGTCTTTGTCCTAGTAAGTGATGCCAAATTTAAGAAGGCCACATCGTGAATGATGTTGATGTCAAGAGGATCAATTCTCGGAGTCAGGAGAATCCATCAAAATTCCAGATGATGATGGTGATGCTTAGGAAAACACTTGGAAAACACTATCTATATTTTTGATGGTCATATGATACTATTTCCTTGCGTCAAAGGAGAAACAACGTATCATGATGATTGTCCTTATTCTTTTGATCATCTCGCTGCTAGTTTCTTGAGGATGTCCTAAATTTAGGATTTAGAGGAGCAACGATGTAGTACAATGATTTTATTTGATTGTCTCTCATGTGGCTAGTTTCTCGAGGATGTCCTGACTTCAGGATTTAGAGAAGCAACCATGTTTCATGACTAGTCTTGTTTGTTTGTGGTTGGTTATGGAAAAATGACTAGGGGAGATTGCGTTCCTTGTATGAGTCATGATCATCCTTTTCCATGACTATTTGTTCTATGTGATGGTTCAATCATGCACACTATTGATCTATGTCATATCATAGTGTTTGTTGGCCATTACGACATTCCTCCCAATGATGATTAAGAGCAAAAACTATTAAAGTACTATGGAAAATGTTGAAGGATTCTTGTTTCCGCACTAACATGCATATCTTTCTCCGCACTAACATCCACCTTCATCTTCTCTTCTCTCGTCCTCTGATGATATCCCGTGACATACAAAAACATAGTTTCATACATGATCATATGAACAATGCATTATCACATTTCAAATTTGCATAGACATTTCCATTGCATATACATGACATATAAGTTTATCATTTGCATCCATCCATCTTGCATACATAAAACCATCATTTGCATTAACATAGCATATAGACATCATAACCATTATTATCATTAACGTATACATACAGGATTCATGTCATCATATGAACATCATACAACACATAATTCATACATACATAAACATATCCATAATCATAAAGCATAATATCCATTAGTCACATCATACATCTCATAATATATTAATGCATCCATCTCATCATATAGAATACCATTATCATCAGCATATAAAATAAGACCATCATGGCATACAATCATAAAGTAACCATCATAAATGCATCACATCACATTGCATCATATAAAACATAAAATAATCACAATGCATAGGATATTAAAGCAAAGCATGTAGTCTACATCAAAATCATCTCATATATATATCTTAAAATAATAATGTCATAGGATACAGTCTAGAGGAATCTCAAAAATGGAGCTCACAGGCTCAAAAGTCATATATATCAAATGTCTCATAACAATAAAAAAAACATAAGCCCTAGGTTGTTCCCTCTCCATCCTGTGGAGGTGAAGAATGAGGTGACTGATGCTGAATCATTAGCTCAACAGTAACCTGCACTGGTGAAGTGACCTGAGTTTGAGAGGTTGATGGATCGGTCACCCAAGGAGGCTGGCTATGCTATTTGTGTTGACTATGTCAACTATGCTGACTATGGCTAGACCTATGTCTGGATGAATGCCTATGACTATGATGTGACCTGTGCCTAGATGATTTCCCTGAAGATGTGGACCCACCTACACTAGTGTGTGTCCTACTACTAGTATGAGTCCTGCTGCCACTACCTATCCTACTATATGACCTAGACAGCCCAGGATCTCATATCTCAGGTGGTACAACCTATTCATACAGTACCTTGTATCTTCCTATGATCTCACTCACCCTGGCTAGCTCTCTCACCATATCTCCTAATGGTCATGTGCACAACTCAACAAACTCTCACACCCACCTCTATGACTCCTACTGTCTGATCACAACCTGATCCCTCTCCACCCACACAACCTTGAGCTCTGCTGATAAGGCCTTGTTCTAAGACAAGGCGACATATAACCTACTCTAGAGGTCTACCAACCTCTGATCCACTATGGCATCCCAAGGCAAAATCAAAGGCTTGTCACTCTCATCATCCCCATCTATCATCCTCTCTTGGAGTTGTCTCTCTGCCTCATCCATCTCTCTATCAGTCTCTGACTCCTCATCATCATCTCATGTATCCTCCTCTCCCCCAACTCCCTCCTCTCCTACCCTGGCATCCAGTGCCTCTACATTTGACTATACCTCCTCTACCTCTACTTGTACCACACCAATCTCCACCTTTGCTCGGGCCTCCTTTGCTTGCCCTCCCCTTTGGCTGCTCCCCCTCCTACCTAGCATCCTCCTCACCTTTCTCCTCCTCCTCTGCCATCTCTGGGATAACATCTAAGGCTGATCTCTCCACTCGCTACCTCACTCTCCTACCATGTCGACCTTCATCCCCTCCTCTCCTCCTCTTGCTTCCACTCCTGCCATCTCCTCTTTCATCTCCTCCCCCATCTCCACCTCCTCTCCCCCCATCTCCTTGGCCTCCATCCCTACCTCTGACTCCCTAGCCTTTGCATCAAACTCATGGAATAACTGATGTCCAATCCACCAATTTCGGCCCATCATAATCTATCAAGGGAGTTGGTCTGTGTGTCTAGCACCACAAATCAAATTTTGTTGTCATCCCTACATCTGCAGGACCCCCACTCCAACCCCATGGATGTGCCACTAGACCATCTATTTGTTTCTTTGCAAATGACACTGATATAATGAGACCCCAAGCAGACTCTCATGATGACCATGCATACTCTGTGGTCCCCATCGACACATCCTTCTACTCCCTGAATTGATGGAGTACCCATTGAGGCAAGTACATCTCAATGATCAACTGTGACTACATAGTGCGGCCAATCAAATACCTGAACTATCTGCACACTAACAAATGATCGGCCTCTCTAGCCCATTGAACACAATCCCTGTATGGCCTCCAGACAAATGAGGTCATCGTTTTAATCTAGTGCCTCCAGTATCTTGTGTCACCCACTCTCGTCTACTAAAGGGCACCCGCATACAAATACACATAAGGCATACCCTCTATAATTTGTGGCCTTTGGATAGTTGGCCAAAAGATGGGAATATGCTCCCAAGCCCAGATCATAAGTAGGGTTGTACCACAGCTAATACTTCTCCCACTCCTATAGACTACCTCATGTAGTTGATGATAAAGCATACCTAGTAGACATGGTCCCCAAGAAAAAAATTTCATGTCCTGCCACATCCGTACCAGGACATCCCCCCATCCAATCAGGAACCCATGTCCCCAATGATCTGGAATTAAAATTCTTGCAATCAGGATGCACAACATGACATCCCACTATGGGTAGTGCTCTCTAAGATACTCCCACTGGATCTCATACCCATCAACACCGAGGCCCGCACCATCATCTGCCTTGTAAATCTTGGTCATAGCCTATACACCGCAGTGTGTATCATACACCACCCGCTCTCCTCTAATGGTAATGTGAAGGATCTGATGTATGTCCTCTAAGGTAATGGTGGCCTCTCCTATTGGCAAGTGGAAGGAGCAGGTCTCTAAGTGCCATCTCTCGCACAATGCATTCAATAGCCCCTATTAGCCCGAATGATGGGCATATAGGTAACATAGTACAATCCTAGGTGCATCAATTTTCTCTACTCCCGATTTGACAGTTGATCCTGGAAGGTGTAAGTCAATGGCCTAGACTCACACATATAGATCGATGGTACTTGTTTCTATACATGCAGATACAAGCATTAGTACATCATTAAAATATCATTCTTACCATCTATCTAACTGAGAATGAACAAAAAGTTAGCCTAAAACTAAGTCAACTTTGGTCAAACTTGGTCAAAGTCAAATGCATCACGTTGACTTCATTTGCGTCATGGTTTTGTGATTGTGTTTTTTCGTACATCGATTGCATCACAATATGATGCTTGCATCATTTTGACTCACAAATGCGACTCTTTCATTTAGTTGCATCATGTGACAATCGAATGTGTCATTATCAAACGAGTGTGTCCCTATACTTCACACTTGCATCACAATATTGTGAATGTGTCACAATGATTGTCATATGAATTGCAAAATAGTGAATACATTGCAATTTTTAGTGGTTGCATTGCACTACATGGAATACCTAGGCGTAGCGGTTGCATTTGCATCATGACGCATCAAATGCATCAAACACGACTATGAATGTGACTTACGTGAATGCATTTGCGTCGCAGCGTATTCGTTGACCTCCCTAAAAACCCTAAAAAAATATGAAAATCAATAAAAAGACAAGGTGGGTATAGGGTACATATCGCGGGGTCCATGCCCTCTAGCTGTCTAAAATTCTGAATGATGTATCCACAATGCTTGGTCACTGGAATCACCATCTTCACATGCAATCTATTCGCTCTGGACTCTCTAAATTTGCAAGTGAAAGTGAAAAATGAATTGACTTTTTACCCATTTTCAACCTATTTATAGGGTCAAAGTGGGGTTTTCTTCAAAATTTTATTATTGGAGGCTCTTTTGACTACCTTTGACCGACCTTTTCACTATCTTAATGTCATCCAATTTTGAAACCGATCGCGTCGTTGATTTTCTGGGCATCCAATTAGCTTATCGAGTCACTTACCAAATTTTTCTAACCTTGGGCTAAAATTCAAAAAATTTCCCGAGGGGGCATAGGCACTCCATACCTTCACTAGGGCATATCCTTGACATGTTTTCTTTGCCATAACGCGATAAACTGCATTATGACAAAGAGGGGAAAAATGTAGACACATAAAATTGACCTAGGCCTGCGAACTCAATTTTCTTGTTAATTCCTCTAAACTTAATTAAAACATTTGATTATGTCCTTTTGTTCAAATTCAACTATTAATTAAATAATAATTAAATTATTTAATTAATTCATCTCTTTTATTCTTCTTGACTATTTAATTAAATAAATTATATTTGTTTTATTTAAATATGCCACTAATGCCTAATGTCCTCTTTAATTAAATAAATTATTAAATTTATTTAATTAATCCATTATTCCCTCTTGATTATTTAAATAAATAAATTTTATTTAAATGTTTCTCTAATACTAAGGTCTTCTCATAATTAAATAAATCTCCCACAATTTATTTAAGTATTAACCCACTTCTTCCACAATTAAATAATTAAAATTAATTATTTAAGTGTCCCATAATTCTCTTCCAAATTTAAATAAAAATCATTTATTTAAATTTCCCTCTTTCCAAGTAAATAATTTTAAATTATTATTTACTGTCACATGACCCCACCATTTTGAGTTAAATTAATTTTAAACTCAAAATAGTATTTACCTCCGCAAATTAAGTAATTTCTAAAATTATTTGATTTTCTAACTCCCTCTTTTTCTATGCCAAATCTTATCTCCCTGTCACATACATTCTTATTCCTTGATTTAATTTATTAAATTAAATCTTGCCCACTCATTTTCAACTCACCCTAGTGTTTCCCTAACCCTAATTGTAGGTTGTCATTTTGAATCTTGACCATTGATTATAGGGCAATTCTCAATCTTCAATCTCGTTCATTCATCCAAAATTGCATTTTCTATAAAATGGTAATTTTGTCCTCATTTTTGGCACCTTGCACATCTTGCATTTTGGCATCTTACATCTCTCATTTTTAACTTCATACTTGTCATTTGCTAATCTTGTGATCTTGTAGATTTTTACATTGCATGTAGAATTTAGTTTTTTTACTTGCATAGCCATTTAAAATCCTTCAACATTTGCTTAGTCTAAGCTTTGGCATTGTAGCTCACATATAATCTGAGGGCACACTTAACATTGCAGCAAATAGAGAAGGTACAATGAAGATGATCCACGAAGGCTTGAAGACTTGGTGAGATCTTTCCTTGTTTTCATTTTATGCTTCCTTTGTACTTCATTGTTTTCTTTGGGTTTGTTTTTATTATGAACTAATCATTCTAACCTGAAATTTTACCCTTAGTTACACATCTAATTAGGCCAACCTAATTGATGTTTAAGATATACTTGTATATATAATGTGTTTTGAGGAATGAGATACATGGAGTGAATGTGAAATGTGAAGAGGAAAAGGTGTGTGAATATTTGAGCCTAAATGCTTTATCATTTGTGATTAGTGTAGTTTTTTTGAGTGATTGTTGTGTGAGGCAACACATCATATTTTGAGCTTCATCAGAATTGAACCCTGCACATTGAAGGTGTATCCTATCAGTTTAATCTATTGGAAGTGAGCCACTATCATTGTATCTTGGTGGTTAGACATAATTTTGTATTTAGGTTGTGAGCCTTTTAAGGACAATGAGTCCTGGCAGTGAGCCTCGTAATATTTTGTATCCGGATATAATCTATTGTGAGTTAACCCTCAACGTGGTTTTTCCCTTTTTGGGTTTTCCACGTTAAAATCTTGGTGTTCATGTGTATGGTTGCATTGATTTGTTTTTATGTTCCTTCTTGTTGATTCAGTTAGAATTGAGATAATGTTTAAATGGATATTAATATGGTTTTATGGAATACTGATTCAACCCCCTCTCATTATTTGGGATGTTCAAAAATTGGTATCAAAGCTTGGTTCCTTGGAAAAAGCCTAACAGCTTAAGGAAGATCCCAAAATTTTAGTATAAGAATTTTTTTCCTTCGGAAGTAGTCTCTGCCGAATATTCAAAAGAAATCAAAGATATGAAGGACAAGTTGATAAAAGTGAATGAGTACATTGAAAATCTGCAAAGTAAAAGTATTATGTGATATATTGGTTGAGGGAGAATAAATTATCTCTAGCTTGCTGCAACAATTGGATGAGAAGAAAAGAAATAAAGAATATTAGGAAATTGAAATTGAAAGGAAGATGGATGAATTCATAAAGCTTGAAGAAGAAGTAGAAATATTGAGGTCTGATCTGGAAAAGGTAAGAAGTTTCAAAGACAAATTTAAGATAAGCTCGGTGATGCTTGAAATATTGATTACTTCTTAAAGACCGAAAATAGATAAGAATGGTTTAGGGTTTGAGGAAGGTCAAAATTCTAAAGTGAAGCAATACACTGGCAAGAAGACTTGGTACAAAAATGAACAAATCAAAGATCTAAGAAGGAATCCTAGAAAAACTCCTGCCAAATGACATGATGCCAAAAGGTATTTATCTTTCAAAGGTGTTTGTTATTCCTGCAAGAAATTTGGTCATAAGGCAAAGGACTGCAAAAGTAAAATGAATGACTCTTCATCATTCTCCAAAAAAATGTTCTAAGAGAAAGAAGAATGGATATAAAGTTGGTCAATTGAATAAAAAGGAAAATGAAAAGAAGAATGTTGTTTGTTGTAAGTGTAGCAATTTGGAACACCCTGGTAATAATTGTAGAAGAAATAAAAATAATTATCCAATGAAGAAGAATGATCAAATCATTGATCTAGAAGAAGCAAGAAAGGAAATGAAAAGGATTTGGAGAAAGGAATCATAATTATTAGTCTTATCTATGCTGACCTCCGGTGCAGATATTCCCGTCAATTTCTAAGTAAAAGCAGTGGCTAAGGGAGGGAAATTATCAGAAAATCTAATAAACCCCCTCATTGGTACTTGTGTCATATCATGAAAAAAGTATATTTAATGTGGTAACAAGATTAAGATATTTTTTTCTCAGTCGCATGTGTGAAGGATGAAGTCTGTATAATTTGAAAGAATGGAGGTGTGCACAATTTTCAAAGTAATCTACCTACAAGTTGAAGTATTTATTGAAAAATAATTTGAAATGGAAGGAATAGATTCAGATAATTTTAAAGGTTCATGTATTTTCAAAGAAGCGTGCAAAGGAAGTTTAGAAAGGAATTTAGAGTTTCAAAGTTTCAAGAAGAAATCAAGCAGATTCAAAGTGAGCTTCAGAAGCAGGATATCTATACATTTATTGTTGGAATTTACAAGGGTATTCCTATTTTTCAAAATCTTTCATTTTTATCACTATGGATAATTCAAAGGTTGTGAGTAGTGTGGATAAAGTGCAAGTCAGTTTGAAGAAATATTTGAGGAATGTGTCGGAAGAGTCTATTGGTGTATTGTCCTACATCCCTCCAAGATTTTTTTCCATGAAATATATCTATGCATTTGTTTTTAGTAAGGTAGAAGATATTTCATCAGTTCAGTTGAGCATGCTTTGAAGGTGAATTGAAAGAGAGTCATGATACCTATAAAGTGTTAGTTGAGAAGAAGTTGGATGTTTGGAGGAAAGTTCCTTTGTTTGAGTTTGAGAAGAAGTATATTTGAATAGTGTTGAGCATAATTCATGATGAATCTTTGTGGATTGATGAAGCACATTTGATTACCAGAGAAGCTATTAGAGTTGTAACTGGTTTGTGTTCCACCGAAATAGTTCCCAAACTGAAGGCTATGCATGAGAAATAAATAATTAAGGTTACCAATGCAAATTTTTAAGGGAAAGAGATTGATTTGAGGTTAATTGTTGATCCGGTAATAAGGTATGTTGCTATGGTCATCGGTCATAAAGTTTGTATCACTAGCGATGACCTTACAACTTCTACTATTGTTTTGCATACTACTATTGATATGGTTAGAAGAGGTATGGATTATGATTTGTGTGCATTACTTTGTATACATATTTTGAAAAATTTAAAGGAAATCAAGTAGAGCAAGAAGAATACATTCTGGTATGGCAATTTGGTTGTCTATTTTCTCTTTTACTTTTTGAAAGAGTTACCGATAATAGGAAGGATAGAATTGTCAGATTCAGTGCCTATTGCCCATCTAATCAAGAACTTCATGATAAATCTTGGTAGTTTAGATGCACAAGAGACCTCCCTTGCTGCATTTTTTGGAACATTTTAGATAAGGTTGAACAAAAGGTTTAGGATTCTAGTAAGTGTTGTTGAAAGGTACTATGGAAGCATAGATTTTCTTGTGTCTATAGATTTTTGTCACATGAAAGCAGTTGAATCAAGGTTAGTTTGGATATATGAATTGGATTATGAAGTGTTAGAGGTTAAAGTTGATAATTATGCTAAAATTCTTTTAGAAAGCCCTAAGAATCTCATTGTAGAAGGTACCTCTGGTAGCATGACCAGAATGGGGAAGAAAAAGAAGAGTGTTGTTAAGAAAAAATTTGTAGAAGGAAGTGAGCTTGAACATGAGCATGAAAGGATAAATATTTAGAGAGATTTGGAAGAATTACATAAGGCTATTCTCGGTGCTAATTTTGATTCATATATTTCTATTATGGTGAATCTTCATGGCATGATTGATTCTTTGAAGGTTTACATCTCTAGACTTGAAGTGTTTACTAGAATCAGGTATGATGAAGGAAATTTGGAAGATATCAAAGGAAAATTTGTGAATTCATATAGTTGAGTGATGAAGGAATGGGAGAGTGTACAAGTTTGTGAAGAAGAGGCATAAGAACTATTTTCTTTTTTCCTAGATTAGTCTAGTAGTACATTGGATATAAGAAATGAAATAAGGATGAGTGAGTCTTGGATGAGCACTCAGGAAGATACATACAGGTTAGAAAAAGATAAAGATAATCAGAGGTGGTCCTATATTGTGCAGCTTTAGGAAAATTTTGTTTCTCTACAAGATCAAAGGATAGATGTTATCAAGAAGTTTGTGGCACTCAAAGACATGATTAAACTAAAACATACTTTTGCTTCTAGTGCTCTTGGTTATATCGGTAAACTATCCAAAATTGATCTTTGTCCCAATACTTTAGTAGATGGTATAAAGTCCTTAACTAAGCTTGAACTATTTTACAAGACTTGTAAGTGCAAAAGGTTCTTGGGAAGAAGGTAGAGCGTCGTTGAAGGATATCCTAGAGAGTCTTAGAGGTTCTTCTTCTAGTTAATTCAATTTTGTGTTCATATCTTTTGGTTACACTTTGATGCATATATGCATATATATCAGAACCTTCCTTTGTCATTGATGTCAAAGGGGGAGAGATAAAAGAGATAGAGAGATGGAGAGATAGAGAGACATAGGAAAAATATTTTGGTGAAGAACATTTTTGATAGGGGGAGTATTCAGAGTATTCAGTTGTTGGAAAATGTTTTTGTCATGCATGTTGCCATCAATTCCAAAGGGGGAGATTGTTGGGATCCTTGCAACATGAGCATGAAGTATGGATTTTTTGTGTTTATTTTTCCTATGTTGTCATTAATGTCAACATGGTAACAACTATATGGGAATTCTACTTGGTTTATCGGATGTTGTTATTTTTCAGTAATACCCTTTTGTGATGGATCAGTGTATTGGTATTTGAGTCCAAAATTTACTGCAAGATCTGATATGAATTTAATCTCTTAACCATGTTTTCTTGACTCATTCAGATGCTATATCTTGGATCTTGAGATGTTTGTTGTTGTGAGCAGAAAGTTATCTTTGACAAAGTTTAACTCTATAATTTACTATTGTTCTCTATTGGCATACTGTGTGGGAGACTCCACATTCTATTAAGGTGAACATTCTTATTTTTCAGTTTTGGTGATAGTCTCTATGTCAGTAGTATGATGAGAAATTAATATGTTCTCAGATCTAGAAGTTGTTTGCTTTGACGATTATTTGTTGGTTTGGATAATTTTTTTCTAGTCTTGGCCAACTCAGCATATGCAATACTTTATGAAGACTAGTTATGATTTATGGTTGTTAGCCAACTTGGTATAATGCACTACACGGATAAAATTTTTAAATCATATATGGTGTCGACAAAGAAAGTTTTGATTATTTTGTGTTCATCTAATTAGGCCGACCTAATTGATGATTAGGATATACCTGTATATATAAGGTGTTTTGAGGAATGAGATGATTATGAGTGGTGGAAGTGTATACATGGAGTGAATGTGAACTGTGAAGAGGAAAAGGTGTGTGAAGATCTGAGCCTAAATTCTTTATTAGTTGTGATCAATGTAGTTTTTTTGAATGACTAATGTCTGAGGCAATACATCATATTTTGAGCTTCATCGAAACTGAACCCTACACATTGAAGGCATATCCTATCAATTCAATATGTTGGCAGTGAGCCACTATCATTCTATCTTGGTGGTTAGCCATATTTTGTACTCGGGATGTGAGCCTTTTAAGAACAATGATTCCTGGTAGTGTGCCCCGTAATATTTTGTATCTTGATATAATATATTGTGAGTTAACCCTCACCATGGTTTTTCCTTTTTTGGGTTTTCCACATTAAAATCTTGGTGTTCATGTGTATGGTTGCATTCATTTGTTTTTATGTTCCTTCTTTCTGATTTAGTTAAAATTGAGATAATGTTTAAATGGATATTAATATGGTTTTATATAATATTGATTCACCCCCCTCTCAATATTTTGGATGTTCAACACTTATCTCTACTCAATGTTCTAACCTTAGAAATTCAACTTAATTTCAACTTCACCAGCTTCAAACCATTCTCTTACTCTACTATTTTTACATGCACTCTTCACTACAATTGTATTGTAACTACAACTTCATGTTCTCCTTTGTATCAACTTAATTCAACTTAAGATTGGGTTTGAATTAGCTCAAAATCACAGGATTTAGGGAATTGAAAATTGAAATTAACAACAAAAGGTAGGTGCAATTTAGGGGAAAAATGGTTTGCATGTCATGTTTGTTTTTGCATTTAGCTTTAGGTGGCGAAAAACAAAAAAAACTAGCTGATAGTACCCTCCCCCCAGCTTAAGGTTTGAAGTGACCTCACTTCAACTCATGATAGGCGGAGGTATGATTATAGAATATGGAAATAAGTGTAATGAATAGATTGCATTCTTAATTTAATATTGAAATACACAATGAAATTTTTTAGAAATCAATGATAATTATGATAATATACGTTGCATACTTGTTAGGGGTAATTAACTAAACGTCGTGCATGCAAAGCTGAATAAAATGTATCTACAGGATGATTTGATGTGACAAGAAGTAATTGCAGGTGATTGAATGACAAGGTGGTAGGTTTAATGAAATGAAATGAAATGGGCGAATGATGGGTAGTGATGTGACAATTCAAATGCTTGAATTAGCAATGTGAAATAAGATGAGCATGTTGCATGTACTTATTATGAAAAGACTAATGTTGCATGTGTGAGGAAAATGAGTTGAAAAGGTGTAAACTACAATTAATGTGGCGCTAACTTTTGAAATTTCCTAACAAGTAGCACTGTGGGTACCTTCAGCATCAAGTCTTATTTAAACTATGACTTCTTTTGTGCTATAGGTCCCTACTATGACAAGTCCCTTTCTGAATGGTAACAACTATATATATACAACAGGTCCCTCTCAAAAAAGTATGTATATCAATGTGACAGTGTTGTGTGTGCATGTGAGGTGGAATAAGAAATTAGACTTGAGTGACCTTAGGGGATGAGATGTGTAGCTCAACCACTAAGTCACGTAGTCATTTATTTACAAAATTCTACTAGTGGTGGCTAAATTTTTGTATGAAAATAACTAAAAATGACTAAATTCTACAATTTTTTGGCAACATAGCTATAAATGACTAAATAAATGACTAACCTCTCTTTATTTGTCCTAATCTCTCCAAACATCAATTAAACTATCAGATTTGTATATATTAATTTAATTTGTTTTATATTAGAATATATTAATTATAATAATTTATATTTAGATTTAATAATTTTTATAAAAAATACAGTATATAATAAAAATATAACCTATATATGGAGGAGGGAGTAATCAATAATATCTTTTTTCGCTCGCAATGCCTTCGCCCGTTTTTGCTCATGTGTCTGATATTCTCAGAGAATGCGATCTTCAAGAGCCTGGCCGTAATGCCTAAAGTAAGGGTTTCAAAGATGATGTTGGTGACGACGCATGAGGAATTGGCTCCAGTTGCTTGTCGGACTCCTTTGTGGTTGTAGGCACTAGGGCTGGCAGTCACCCTAACAAAAAAGTTTCCAATCATTCTGATGGTCTAAATTTTCCGCCATGTGGTTCTACTGGTCAATTAAATTTTAAGGAAGCCCTTCGCAGGATGCCCATGGCCACACACTATCTAGGTGCTCTCTATCGCCTAGAGTCTTGCCTTCCTCTCATGATGAAGCCTCTCAGAATCCTCTATTGCTAGTTCACCTTTCATCCTCTGCCCTAGAGGTTTTCCTGGATGATTTAGCAGGTGATAGAGAAGAATATTTACAATCTCATGCCCTTATTTGCAGATTTTCGAAGGTATGGTCAAAGCTTTGTGATCTTCATTCTTGGATTTCTTGGAATTGGAAAGAATACTTGGAGGATGACATTAGCATTTATCCCTATGCAAGGGGATTTTTTATCTTGGAATTCGAGTCTAAGGAAGATAAAGAAATGATACTCAAGACTGGGTTGTGGTTCTTTCAAGGTGATTTCTTATGCATGAAGCAATGGTTCCCTTCTTTCGATCCATGAACTGAGACATTTTTCATCTACCTATCTGTGGGTTCATTTACCCTACCTTCCCCTGTAGTTTTGGGAAATTAAATGTCTGAAGGCTATTGGTAATAGCTTGGGAAATTACCATAGCATTTCAAAGAAAACCATCAATAATGAAAATTCAACCTATGCTCATTTGTGTGTTGAAATGGATGTTTCTAATGGTCTTCCAATAAAAAATTTCCTCAAACTGGGTAATAGGCGATGGTGCCAACCAATAGATTATGAAAGAATCTCCTTTAGGTGCAGAAAATTCTTTTCTACAAATCATGTCACTGCAAAGTGTCGAAGGTGACTTGAAAAGGTCAATGATGCCTCTATCTGCAAGCCCTCTTGGTGGGATGGGGCTAAATCCAGCCACTATATCGTCTCTCCTTCTGTGCAGAAGGCTAATGCCACTTCTCCACCACTTCAAGAAATTAACCCAATCTCGAGCTCCTTCTCCTTGATTGATGCAAAAGACCACTGCCAGGTGGTCACGATTGATAAAAAGCCAAAATTTGTTCCCACAAAACTACTCCTTCCCCCTTGGGGAATTCGCTTCCCAACACAAGAACACTGAGTTTTCATCCATCTCTCTGGTTACTTCTACAACCTGCAATACAGGTGAAACTTTGCATGGGGAAAATTACAATGATTCTCGTCATTCAGAAACAAAACATGTCTGGACTGAGGTGAAAAGGAAGAAAACAACATCATCAAAACAAATGTATCTGATGGCCTTACGATCCTCTAAGAAAGTTATAAATATGTAGATTAATTGTTCTTTTTTGGACAACTCTATGTTATCTTTGTGTTGCATCCCTAGTGGCAAGGGCATGCATTTAACAATTTTTTTTTGTGCTTATACTATGGGAGTTTCCCCCATGGCAGTACTTACCTATTAAAAAAATATATAACCTATATATATTATTAAATATAATAATAAATATAATTATATTATATATAATTTAATCCATATTACTATTATATTAAATATATATAATATATTAATTATATTTATATATTAAATTTTTGTATTATATTAAAAAAAAATTACACTTTTCCAAGATTATTCTACCTATCAATGGTCTAAAACGGTGTCTGTATCAATGTAAGATGATTAAACAAATCTTAATCGTTCATGATTTTTCACCATTTTTTGGGTTGTTTTTCACCATTTTAATTTGTTGCTTTCACACCACTATTGGTTCTCTCTCCTCCAAAACCTTCCTTGCTAGTATTGACCTTTCACTTCTCCAATTTGGTGAGTTGCAACCTAAAAATAAGGTTTCATCGAGGGTTTTAGAGTATGTATCTTCTGGGTCACCTATCTCCAGCCACGACTATGGACTGCATTGTTTTTGATGTTGTTGATGCCAATTCAAGTTTTTCTTTTTCGAGATCAAGAATCTAAGTAAGTCCTAAAACCCTAATATTTTTAGATTTCATTTACACTGGATAGATTGAAGCAACAGTTGTAGGAAGATTGGTTTTGGTTCACATCATTTAAATAAGTTTGTTTCATACTTTTATTGCAAGCTCTGCCTATTTTTATCATCGACATTTTCAGTACTACCACACAAGTATGAGTTCAAAGTTTCAATAAATATATTAAAAAAAAGATATCTCAATTTGGTTTGAATGATAATCTTGACTTGTTTCCCCTAAATTTGACTCAAAATGGGCCTAGAAGCTACTGCAACAAAGGCCATTTACCCTTCCAATCAACTCCTCGACTATAAACAAGTTGTTAATGTGGTCAAATTTCAAATTTCAAATTATTGATTTAAATTGGTAAATAATAATTTACCATAGTTCTCACAAAATTCCTCACCAACAATCTAGACCACATAAATGGATTATTTTTATGCTTTGATTTGTGATATGTGTTTTGCAAGGCTAACATCACCCCTAGGACCATTCTAATCATTTTGACTGGACATTGAAAGGGAAAGCGGGTTGTTTTCCTCAAACAACTTGAATTCGAGCTTCTTCTCGTTACATGTAACACAAAACCTCTACCATTTTAAAGGTTTTTGTGTTTTAAAAACAATTTTCATAGGAGTTTTGTGCATTTAGTACTTTTGGGATCAAACTAGTTCTAAATTTTTCTTTTACATTTTAAATTGGTAATTTCTTCCCTTTGGATAACCTTTGGGCTTCAATGCCTAGGTCAAATTCACCCTTGACTTGCACTTTTCCCCTTTGATTTATTTACTTGGTCATATTTTTTTATCCATTTTCAACATTTAAATGTATATCCTTCGGATTTGATTTTGAAGCTTCATTTTGGAAGTTATACTATTCTACTACTTGTGTTTTTCCCATTCCAAGTGCCATCCTTGGTTCTTAATAGTAAAATTTTACAATAATCAAAATTCTTGAAGGGCCATGACCCATCATGTGACATCCTTCTTTGTCCCATATTTTGATCACTTGCACATATGTGATCTAAATTCATCTTCATTCCTTTGATATCATTCTGCCTTTTACTCTCTATCTATTGTTCTTCCTATACCTCCAAATTATGTTACCATTCCTTGTAGGCTTTGTCTTTATGTGTTGTTGCAAGCACCCAACCATTTACTCATTAGACTTGGTCTCTATTCACATATCTCTAGAATGACTTTATCACTGTCATAGTTTGAAGTTCACAGATTGAAGACATTATTTTTACCGTAAGCAATTATGTTGTCATTCTTGAAAACAACCCTTCAACTATAGCATAACGTATTTTTATGCAAAACCTTCTCGTTATAACGTAATGGTTGTTAACCCTTTATTGCTTACACCAGTGGCATTGGAGAAATATTTGATAAAAATCCACTTCCAAATATGATTTTGATGGATGCTCATACCCTCATCCAGAGTTCCAATTCACACACAAGCAGGAAGGATGCTTTCAAAGGTTGAGGAGTTGGGATTTACACCCAATAGTTACATTTGCTTAAATTTTTCAAAGGAATTTAAAAAAAAAGACATTTTGAACATAGCCTTTAATCACAACATTCTCTGATATCACATTTCTTTGAGGCATTTTTGGAAACATTTCGCTTTCCTTATTTATGCTTCCACATTTTCATGTATGTATAGCAGACCACTCATAACTACAACATATGACAAATAATCCCTATTGTTATGCTTTGATGGATGTCCCTTCGTTATTACTGGATATCTGATGTAGTGGACATTATTATAGTGCAAGCCTATTTTTTAGATTATTTCATTTAGCACCACCAATATTCTCCACAAGAACATTGACCTTGTTAAAAATGATGGAAATGGTTCACATCTCTTAGAAAAAAATCTCTTGAAATTGTTTGCATTTACTTAATTATCCTAGCTTTATGTAAAAGAGATTGTATTCCTTACAATTATATATGGAAATACATAAATACACATACATATACACATATAATATATGTATGTGTATAGGTATATTTAAGAATTGCCACACCTAATAGGTTTGGAGATTGTATGTCGCTTTAGTGAATGACAAAGGACACTACAAGGAATGTCAAATATCATCTACACATTATAAGCTACAAATAAATTGATCACAATTCGAAATCATTCAAAAGAGAATTTGTGCATTAATTTTTCATTATTGAATTTTGTGTAGAAGTTTTTGTGAAGGATTTGGTGATCCGAAGTGGAACTTGCAACTACAATATCTGATAAAAATTCACTTCCAAATATTCTTTTGATGGATGTGCATACCCTCATCCAAAGCTCCAATTCACACACAAGTGGGAAGGATGCTTTCAAAGGTTGAGGAGTTCGCCTTTACACACACTGGTTGTATTTTCTTAAAATTCTCTAAGGACTTTTCAGAAAAAACCCTTTTTGAACATATGCTTTAATTATGACATTCCATGATATCACATTTCTTTGAGGCATTTTTGAAACAATTCACTTTCCTTGTCTATGCTTCCACATTTTCATGTATGTCTAGTATGGAACTTGTAACTACAACATATGAGAAAAAAATCCATGTTGTTATGTTTTGATGGATGTCCCTTAGTTATTACTGGATATTTGATGTAGGGCACATTATTATAGTGCAAGCCTATTTTTCAGATTGTTTCATTTAGCATCACCAATATTCTCCACAAGAACATTGTTCCTGTTTAAAATGATGGAAATGATTCACATCTCTTAGAACAATTTCTCTTGTAACAATCTTGGAGATGAATTTAGATGTAGTGGGAAAATCATAACATACTTGAAGGTTCTTAACAACTCTAATAGTTGTATTAAGGGCCATGTTTAACAAACCAAATGCAATTGCTAACTTTTCACTATGATGGCAGATAAATGATTCTTCTTTCTTCTATTCCACAACATTAAGTAAAAGTATTGAATCTAGAAATACCCCGTTGCCTTCATTTGCCAAGCCAATTTCTCCAATTTTGTATAACTCTCCCATGTTTGTTGATGTGATTTGTCTCCTACACAAAAAAAGAATGTACCATTTTATGCCCTTCAATCCAACTACATGCAAGTATCTTTTTAATTCCTTTATCTTTCATCAATCTCCTTACTATTTGAGCCTCACCACACCTGCTCGCTTCTGCACAAATGTTTTAGAGAAGAACATAAGTTGTAGGATTTGTAGGATTTATTCTAATGAAATAGTTATATAGAGTTGAGGTAACCATGGGCCAATGTTCATTAAATGTTTGGCTATTTGTTATTTATTATCTATGTATTTTATGGTAGAAGCATATTAAATATCTCCTAACCATGATATGTAAAAATTATTTCAATTGTGAATACTTCTATTTTGTTGCCTCCAGTAGAAGTGTTTTATTTTATAGATTGATAGTTGCTATGTTACATGAATCCTATAGAATGGGATTGCTACTAAGGTGGAGAAGTCTAGGAAGCAATTGAAAGAGAGGAATAATATATCTAAGAAGATCCGTGGAGTCAAGGAGGTAAATATTCTTTCAAAGATCATGTTAAAGTAAGTTACTTATTTTATTTCTATTGCAAAGGGGAAATTTACTTATTACATTGTTGGGTTTTGTTTGTCTAGACCAAGGTAGGAGATACAACAAAGAAGAAGAAGTAATGCAACAATTAGCAATATTAAGCAAGTTTTGATACATTTATTCAAATTTTTAGATATAAAACCCCATGATGAAATATTAAGGTTGAGCATATTAATTGTGATAGGATTGCAATTCAAGAATGATTCTCAATGTGAACTAAATTTTATTCTAGTTGTATTTCATGTTTTTTTAGTTAGCTATTAAATTTTTGAACAAATATCGGGGCAGATTGGTATTTGCTGCACATTTTCATGGCTACAATATTTTTGTGTATACTTTCATTCCTGAAACCAAAGGTCTAAGTTGTGAAGAAGTAAAAATATTAAAGGTGGAAGTGAGAAACTAAGTGCTGAAGCCATTAAATACATTATGGAGAAGGTGGTAAATATTCTTGCATACATCGTGATAAAAAATATCTTTGCAGATTTCTATTAGGAAAGAGGAAAAAATCTAGCCCATTGGCTTCTATTTGATAAAAGTGCAAATGATGATCATGAACAAGGTATCTTAACAAAATTGAGGCAAAAATGTAGAGGCCATTTGACTTCAAATATAGGTAGGTTTTAATGTTGATGTTCATATGCTAGAAGAAACATTCAATACTTTATAAGATTAGGTCATTCTTCAGGGCATTCAAGGGAAGTCATAAAGGAGTAATGACCTAATGCAAGAATGATGATAGTCCTATCGATATTTTGATATTGAGTTTGCAAAATAAGTCCTTGAAATGGAGAGAATAACTTGTGTTAAGAAGACCACATTAAGGATATTCTTCTGACAATGGAAAATAAGATGCACAAAATGGCTTTGTAGAAGATTAATTGTTACAATTATCATGGTTTTCTTAGTGCAATTTTGACAATTAAAAGGAATGTAAATGATGAGTTTGGTACATATATTGTTGTCTCCTTTACCAATGCCACTCTGGTTATTGCACAAAGTTCTTTGCTAATGGATGGGTTCAAAGAAAAATTAGTGATAATGGAATGAAAGGGACTATGCATGAATCGAGGGGATACCTAGAGCAAGGATCAAGAGGCAACAACCTTGTTAACAAATCTAATGACTGAGTATAGCCTTGTCAAAAATATTTATGGCTATGCTTGTGAGACTTCACTATGATAGGATTGTACCTAAGGATAGATTAATGATATAAGGATAGTCTTATCCCGAGAAATAATAGTCACTATGCAAGGACTATCAGATACATTCAACATTTATGCTTCTAGGAGGAATTGATCTCTGGAGCAATCAGAGTGCCTTTCTTTGTCAATACAGGAGATATATTTGACATTCATCCAATAATTCAACATCAAATAAGTGACATAGCAAACCAATCTATTAGGAATTTTGTTAGAATCAGGGAACATCGAGAGGGGGGTGAATCAGTGTTCTATAAAATTTAACTTTATTAATTTGATCTTTAAACCACTTACAACATTGAATTGACAGAAAGATGAAAATACATAAAGAAATCATCCAAAACACCATAACACAAGGATTTTACGTGGAAACCCTGTTAGGGGAAAAACCACGATGGAGGTTAATCCATAATTTGAGTACTCAAATATAAGTTTTACAAAATGTGAATGCACTTGCATTCAGGCTCACTGCCTAGAGCTCACTGCTCAAAAATAGAAAGGCTCACTACCTTACAATCAGTGTCAAAAGATAACATAGGTTGTGAACTATGAATTATCATCTGCAAATTCTTGAGAATAGTTTCGGTTAAGCACATTAGTCGATTTCTTGACCTTCTGTCAGTTTATGCTCTTTTGCTCTACTATGTTACAATTCACATCAAAAATAATTTATGCGCAAGTTAAATCACTCTATTATCCTTCTAAACTTTGCATCACATACCAACAAACATCCCATCTATATCAAAATGATATAATCGATCAATTATATATATCTACAACAAGATATTTAATCAACCATATGTCGGCTTTAATAAAACATAAAATATTTCCAACCGTCGACTAAATCCAAAAATTATTTTCAATGCACATCATCCAAAGTCATCCATAGAATAGTGATGACCCAAATCATCATGTTAGAACACAAAAAAACTTAAACAATTTCTCCTCAAATATCTGTAACATATTATATTCACCAAGTCGGCTCTCTGCACTGTTAAACAAAAAAATCAGTCAACAAGATCTCCTAACTCGTACACCACTTGATGTGATGACACATAAGTCAAGAGTAAGATATTTTAGATGCTTAATGAACTTCCCTGAGATCCACAACTTGAACTGATAAACTGGTAATGCAAGTATATTGACAGAATCAACTTCAGTTGGATACCCTATTCTTCATTTTGTCTCCCAGTATGAACAAATATTTTAGTACACACCAGATCAATACTTAGGTTGCCATCAATGACAACACCAGAATCCATATGCCAACAATCTCCCCCTTTGGCATTGATGGCAACACTTGGTGAAAAATGACTAAGTGTTAGGACCAACATATTGCAATCCTTCAATACTTCAAAAGGTGATAACTGACACAACTCCCCCTAAGTTTGATAAGGCATTTTTCACTGCTCTCTCTCCCCCTTTGACATCAGAGAAAAAAAAAATCCTTACAGTAATCCCTTATGGAGTATGAAAAAAAACTTACTTATTCAAAAACTAGTTCAAAATTTGAAAAAATACATCCGCTACTTGAGTTAAAAGATTATTTTTTATTTTTCCTTCATCTCCGGAAGAAACTTCTTCCATGCTTCTACTGCAATCCCTATGATTATGATCATATTGTTGTTTTCAGACGTCTGGTTGATAATCTTGATGAGGGATTCCGAAATAGTGAATGCTTCTTCCAATATCTCTCCTTCCCTCAGTATTTCAATCAGTTGTTCCAGTCTGCATTTTGTTATATCCTTCACTTTCCAAAAGGTGTCAAAAATCTTGTTTCTAGTGTTTTGAAAATTTGTATGCTCTGTCTATAATTCTTGAATCCTTTTCTTGATTGCACCATCTTGATCTTGGAACATGTTAAAGTTTTGTCCAATATTGTTCAGTTCAGTTTTAATTTGTTCCAATTTTTCTTTGTACTTGTCGATTGCATGAGGCCAAGAAAGACAGTAGTTGTAGATATTGTTTGCTGAGTTTATACATTGCCTTAGCTGATTCATGTACCTTTTTAGCTTGATGAATGATAATTTTTACAGCTTCTTTAGATGTAAAATTATTTATTCTTCTTCCTTGTTTTGAAACTCAAATTCCATGATTTCCTTGATACATTCAATCATCTCTTCTAGCAATGAATTTTGTAAAATCTCTAGTTTAATATGGTTGTGCACAAGATGAGCACTTAGTACGTTTAAAATCATGTCTTTCTCATATGAAGGTCTGATAGACCATAAGTTTTCAATTTTCTGCCTTCCATCTTCCTCATGAATAATTTGCAATAGTTTTTCTTTGGTTAAGTTGTCTTCTTCTTCACTTTCTTCTGTCATAGCCTTTTCTTTTCCCAATTCGGTTATTTCTAGTTACTTTCTTTGCGTGTCCTCATTTTCCTTGTCAAATTCCTCATCTAGTATATCTACAATCACCTATTTTTTTCCTTTCCTTTCAACTCTTGGAGTCTTGCATGTTGGAGGAGTACAAACATCAATTTGTTTAGCTCTTTTCTTCTTCTTCTCTATCTCACTGGAGGAGGAACCGACTTCAAGTGCCCTTTCCAAAAGGGAAATACCAATTGAGCCAAACTTTCCTAGCCAACCTTTAAAGAAACTTTCATATGCTTGATCACAATTTGCCAAACTGTTAGAGTGTATGCAGATTTGTTTGCAAACTAGTTCATTCTCTTTCCATATTACATTATTGTTCATCGATAAGCGATTCAGAAAGTACATCACAAGAAATATAACAAAATTACCAAACCTGAAAGGGTAATCTGTCACCTTTTTCAATTGTACATTCTCCATCAGTTGATCTTTCAGTAATCCGCAAAGGTCAAAATCCTGATCTTCCATTATCATCTTGTGTGAAATGTAAACAACACCTGTTGAAGTTGCACCTTCTCTATTTTTGAAAAAGATTTTGTAGGATACTCCATGCGCAATGTACCTTGTCATTGAGTCTTTAATTGTCAAGATTATTAATGCCCTTTGATCTCCAATAACTCCAGTTAGGGTTTTGACTTCTTTATTCTGGATTGACTTCTTCCTCAGTACATCCTCAACTTTGCATAATCCAATTAAAGTTCCAATTAATTCTTTTGAGATATGGTAGGGTTTATCCAAATTTAGAAAATATCATCATTCAATCTATCTAGAATAAGCTTAACGATTTATGCGTTCTCGAAATAGGGAAATTCACTCCAAATGTCCAAGCTTTTGTGTTTAGCTTCTTTCAGCCATTTAAATTCATTGGGCAAAAACAAGTTTCTTACGGCTCTAATATTCTCACTGTTATACTCATCTAGGTTGATTATTCCTTTGATTTGTTCCACTTTTCCTTATGTACTCATGTTTTGTTTCTATCAAAGAATTTGTTCAACCACACGCCAAATTAAATGAAAATTTATCAATATAACTAAAGTACCTGATGGATTAGGGTTTTTCCTCCAACTTATCTTCACGCTTTCAAATATCTACTGCAGAGCACTCTCCTTATTTTCTTTGAAATAAAGTTGCAAATTAGGGTTTCAACTTTCTTTTTATAACTCGCATACCTAACCTTTTGTTGTAATAAATGCTTTTTCCCTAGGTGTTCTAGATACCCTATTTTCTAAGTCAGCGAGATAAACAATCTTCTTTCACCTTCAGTTTCTTGAATTTCCTTGTGAGTGTTTTCCAATGCATCTGTAGATCATTAATACAACTATTGACAATCTTCCGCATTTTGGTACCAACTATGGACATGGGAATAAATAATTTTCTTGAAAAATTCCCCCTAGGCCAATAGCCTGAAATCAATTACCAGAGGAATTAATGGTAGCAAGTTCCAGTATAGAACCATCTCCTGCATCAGACTCATTCTTTCTTACCCATGTCTTCTTCATTTGATCTCTTATTTCATCCACAATCACTTTCCCTTTTTCTTTATCATCTTTCTGTGTATTTTTGCTTTTTTATGCCGGACCTCTTCTATCCACATTTTTGTTTCTACATAATTTTGCAATGTGACCCGTATTTGTTGCAATTGTAACACAAAACATTTCCTTTTCCAGACCAATCATTCCATTGATTTCTTCTTGATCTGTATTGGTTAGCAATATGCTCGAATCTTACATAGGTGTAACATTTGACATTTCTTTTACTGATAGAGTTGTTTGACACATTTTTGCATTCAATTGACTTATGACCAAACTTATTGCAATTGAAAAACTAACTGAAGAATGATGGATCAATTGATTTCCTTTTACTTCTACATTGAGCAGCCATATGACCAAATTTATTGCAAGCAAAGCAATATCCATTAAAATTTTGAGCATTAGGTTGTCTTACCGAATGCCTTTTTACTTTGTTCATCATATATCTTTGTCTAAAATTCCTTTGTCTAGATTTGGAACTTTGTCCTTTCTCATATCCAATACCTCGCTTGTCATTTCCATTCTTCTGATCTTGATTTAGCTCATCAAGCTTAACTGAGCTAATCTTGAACTTCCCCTTGTATTCATTTGCAATAGCAAGTTCATTCTTGAGAATAAGATTTTTTTTTTCAAGTTCTTCTTCATTATTTCTAAATTGTTACAGTTCAATATCCAACTGAATGAATTCTCCATTAATTCTTTTGCATTCATTAGATATTTCTTTTAAGGACTGAGCAAGATTCTCCTCATTCTTCTTTCTTTGTTCAATCTCCTTAGTCGGCTTCATCACCATAGATTCCATCTCATGCTTTAGGAAAGAATTGTCTCTGGCAAGCTTTTCACATTCTTCAGTTATTTCCTTCAAGGTTTGATTTAGGTGAACATCATCCATGCTTTTGCTCTCTTTTTTCTTAATTTGATCATAAAGATCCTTTCTCTTTTCCCTGGACTTAACAATCTTATCCTTCAATGTTTTAATGAATTTCTCTGCATCCTTAAGATTTGCTTTCAATTCCTGGACTTCTGCTTTGGATTGATCAAGATCATCAAGTGCCACCACAAGTTGATGTTGAAGACTACCTGAGTCCATTACATTCCAAGATCCACCTCAAGATGCTAAACTCCTTTCGAGGTACTAAGCTCTAATACCAATTTTTGGAATTAGGGAACACTGAGAGGGGGGGTGGGGGGTGAATCGATGTTCTATAAAATTTAAATTTATTAATCTGATCTTTAAACCACTTACAACATTGAACTGAAATAAAGATGAAAACACATAAAGAAATCATCCAAAACACCATAACACGGGGATTTTTACATGGAAACCTTGTTAGGGGAAAAACCATGATGGAGGTCAATCCACAATTTGAGTACTCAAATATAAGTTTTACAAAATGGGAATGCACTTGCATTCAGGCTCACTGCTCAAAAATAGAAAGGCTCACTGCCTTACAATTAGTGTCAAAAGACAACACAGGTTGTGAACTATGAATTAGCATCTGCAAATGCTTGAGAATAGTTCGGGTTAAGCAAATTAGTCAATTTATTAACCTTTTGTCAGATTCTGCTCTTCTGCTCTGTGCTGCTACAATTCGCATCACAAATCAATTATGCGTAGGTGAAATCACTCTATTATCCTTTTTAACTTTGCATCACATACCAACACACTTCCCATCTATACCAAAATTATATAATCAATCACTTATATATATCTGCAACAAGAGATTTAATCAACCATATGTCAGCTTTAATAAAATATTTCCAACCGTCAACTAAATCCACAAATGATTTTCAATGTGCATCATCCAAAGTTGGCCATAGCATAGTGATGACCCAAATCAACATGTTAGAACACAAAAATACTTAAACAATTTCTCCTCAAATATTCGCAACATATTATATTCACCAAGTCGGCTCTCTGCACTGTTAAATCATGAAATCAATCAATCAGATCTCCTAAATCATACACCACTTGATGTGATGACACAAAACTCAAGAGAAATATATTTCAAATGCTCAATGACCTTCCCTGAGATCCACAACTTGAACTGATAAACTGGTAATGCAAGTAGATTGGCAAACTCAACTTCAATCGGATACCCCATTCTTCATTTTGTCTCTTGGTATGAACAAATACTAAAGTGTGCACTAGATCAATGACCTAGGTTTCCATCAATGAAAACACCAGAAGCCATATGCCAACAATCTCCATAATCCATATTCCAACAAATTCAATAGTTTTGTCAATGTATAAAGAAGGGGGTGCATGACAGAGTAAGCACAATTCACAGTGAGTAAAAGAGAGCATGGGTAGTAGGTAAGACAACTATGGAATCTCAGCATGCACAATCTCAATTTACACCTTTAAATAGGCTAGTTGAGTATTAAATTACCAAGGTTTTGAAGAAAAAGTTAAGAAAATTCCAACTTCAAATTCACCATTGTCTTCATCTATGAATTTGGAACAAGATCATATGTTGTAGGAACAAATGCATTCAACCTCAAAATCACAGTCATCTGTGCAATGTTATTCTACATATTCTAATTAGTAAGAGCCCCTTGTTCTTGAAGTTAGTCATCAACAAACAAAATTTGAGCATGATGCACAAGATTATCATTAACATCAATGATCCAATTATTTTCAGCCTATACAAACAAGGGTGAGTGATGGCTAGGAGTATAATGGGATTGATCAAACTTAACAAGTTTCATCTCATGTTTCAAAGCAGCAAGATGATAGTCTACTGGTAGGAAGTGAATGAGGCCTTGAATATTGCAACAAATGAAATTGAAGAGAAAAAAAATAAGGGAAAGTACATCAAATCCAAAAAACACAAAGGACAATAGTAAAGGCAGCAGTGGACAAACATGAGCAATGGACAAACCTTCAAGACAAGTAGATGCAACTGTATGACAAGGCTATAAAATTAAAGATAGATGATAGCATATTGTTAGTTCAAAGATGATAGTCAAGAAGGTATGAGGACAAAGGACAATCATGATGTCATTTGTGAAAATGAAAAATTGTGAAGTAGATGGAGAGAAAGTTGTTGTGAAGAGCTTGTAGATGCAATTACAGTCCATGAGAGGGCAGCGGGTTGAGATTTTCATAAAGACATTGCACAACCCTAGAGTACTATGATGAGCATATGCAGAAATTTACTTAAGGTGACTAACAATATAGAGACAAAGTTTTGATGACTATGGAAATTTCACTTTTTGTATTTCCCTATATGTAGTTCCACCTTATTCCTCGAGTAAAATAATCACCCACTCTTTAACTCCAATGGTGAAAATGTTTCACTACACATTACCATCAGTAAAATTTATATTCTTCCAAAGTAATATTACCTTTCAAAATATTTTCCCTAATCACAATAAGATTTTGTTTAATCTTTATTTACACTTTTCCCGCACTACCACACATATCTAATATTTCATAACTTTTCCTTCATGGGAATGCAAGGAATACTTTACCCATTCTCCCATACATATTCCAAAATTAATTTTAATAAAATTTTCAAAAGTATTCATCATACTTTTATTTGCAATACATTTTATACCTTTTTTGTTGTATATTCTATCGTAATACCATAATTATTTTTGGGTTTTAGACTTGTCTATCTTGATGATGCGGTTATGACTCCACCGTAATATCGCACCATGTTTAGGGTTTATGAAATGTTCTTTGGCAGTGATGTGGGAAGTGCCTTGAATCACCTGCTCTTTCTTTGTGGGTCTGCTCCAATTTCTTTTTGAAGAGCTCCAACACTTCTCCTCTCTAAGGCTCAACCTTATCACACTACATTGTAGAATTCAATGACTCCTCTATTTGTGGCACTTTTAATATTTATTTGTAGCATGTGAATTTGATCAATGGTTCCAATTTGCAAGTTTCTACTATGTGGCCTCATCTTAAGTGCTTTTGCATAGGCATCTATCCTTGCCTACTCGTGTCCTCCCATTTCATAAAAATGAACTCTTGAGGAGTCAAACCACGTAGATAGGAACTCTCCACAAAGCCTCAACTTTAAGGACCTTTATTTTTTTCTATAAAATTTGGTAGGGTTCCTCCATCGAGTTCATAGGTAATTAGCTTCCCTTCTACATATTTTTATCCCACACAAGCAATCATTTGAGATATGTAAATAAAATCTCCTTTTCACCCAGCAGTAACCATAGCTTTCAAATTGTTACTCTCAGATGAACTTTTGTGTGCACTGCTTCCTACATCATCATGGGCTTTATTTAATGCATGATTGAATTTTTTTTAAAAGACTTCATCATTGTTTGACAAAGTTCTGCCTCTAAGTTCTTATGTGAAAAGAGAAAGGATACCAATGTAAAGCACATAATTGCCAATTGAAGGATACAACCTAAGCATGGAGTTGATTGCAATAAAGACAGAAGCTAGAAAGCATGTTTTGTGGGTTTAAGGTCATTAATGACATCTCCAACAATACTATGCTTTGGAAATATTATGGTGTGAGTATAAACTTCATATTTTGTTGAATAATGAAAAGCTACTTTCAAGGTCTTCAAACCTCGCAACTTCAGAAGTGGTATATCCAAAAAGTCATAGTACAAGATATTAGAATTTTGATTGTAATAAATCAACATACTAGATAAGTGATCCACACCATGATACTTGATAGGTTGGGGCTTTGGTTGTTGAGAGTAACAATTATGTGCCATGAGATTGATTTTAGAAGGATCATCTACACCTCAATAGTTCTTGAAAAGAGAAAGGATTAAAGACAAAGAGTGAAGCTACCATGATAGTGTCAAGTGAAATAACCATCAAAGTGCATGATGTGAAAAGTGCTATTAATCAAAGTTTGCATGGAAAGTCATGGGGGAATTTTATGCATTGTAGAGGATAAACTTCCATTGAATTATATTCAATAAATGAAGACTCTCATGAAACCTGTGCATACAGTACCAAAAGGGAAGATATCATAGTTTTGGAATGGCAAGTCATATACCTCAAAAAACCTAAATTTATTTGTAGAGAGTACAATCCTATTAACCAGTGAATAGTGCTAAGAACTTAGAGGATGGAATTTTATGAAGTTTGTACATTCATTAGTTCAAGGACAATATTGTTCTTCTTTGAAATTTACTTGGAATATATTGGTTGTGTTGGTAATGGCCTTGTGATGTTAATTAAGTGGATAGTTTTTCTTTTCAAATGGTAAACTAGAGATGAATTCAATGTCATGGTGTTGATAAGCACAATGATATAGTCATGAAGGATAAATGCACAAAACATCCAATTTGGTGGAACTTATTACTAGTTTGAGAGTTAATTAAGAGTCCATAGGGTTATGACTTGAGTTGAGGGAAGTTTCCAACCCATAGGATTATAGTTATGGACAGATTTGAACCCTAAAATTAAGGTCTTTCTTCCTTGCACGACTAGAACTTCTAAAACGTCATGAAAGGATGATAAGGACAATAATTTAAGCTTTTCAAGGGGGAGTTTGAGCATTCATAAAAAAGGTTTAACAGTTTGGTAGTTCTATGAGCAGTCAAAGACATCATGAGAGCATCTCAGAGAGGATTAGAAAAATAGTAAAGGAAAATATGGTGATAAGGACAAAAATTTGAGCTTCTTGCAGGTAGTTTGAGGGTATCTAGGAGCTTCACAACCAGTTGGAGCATGTTTTTAGGAGACAAGGAGACCAAGACAAGCAAGAAGACCTCTTGGGCATGTAAAATAGGTTTCCCTATTTTTAAGCATGTGAACTTAGTCAATTTTAGTTCATATATGCTCTCCCATGCTTGGGATGAGATATAGGATCCTTAGGCTTCATTTTTCAAGTAGTTCTTTCATGTTTTGGAGCTGTATAAGCAAAAAATAGAGCATTGTAACTTAGTTTTCTCAACCACAACACTGAGAAACACACTTTGTAATACATTTTTCAAATCAAAGATACATATTTAAGTCTTGTATTTGTTGTAAGAACACCTTTTCTCAATCAAATTTTAGTATTTTTCCTTCTTAATAGTTGTTTCATTGTGTGAAAATGAATGATTGATTATGTTTTTATGTGTTGTATATTTAAACCTCAAAAACATTGTCTCATTTCCAGCACTTTTAGGTAGAAATCAATGAACAAAAGCAATTAAATAAACTACCAGTTGACAAAAATCATTGAATAAATATACTACCAATTGACAGAAATCAGTGAATAAATATGACTAAATATATGAATAAATCAATAACTAAATTCATGACTAAATATACTACCAAATATATCAATCAAAACAACCAATAAATGACTAAAAATGGTTTAATCATAAATTTGACCGCGTTATAAATGATCATAAATAAACTATGAATGATTGCATGACCAAGCTCAATGAATAAATATGACTAAATATATTACTAAATCAATGACTAAATTAACGACTAAATAGACTACCAAATTGATCAATCAAAACAACCAATAAATGACTAAAAATGCTATAGTTGTAATTTTTTTCATGCTATAAATGATCAACAATAAACTACTAATGGTCACATGACCAAGCTTAGTCATTTATATGCAATTTTTAATAGTTTTTTAGTCATTTATTACTGTTTTTCTACTAGTGCACATTGCCATCTCTGAAAACTGTAATGCCTTCATTTCCACCCACTTAGTCAGATAATCAATGCAAACTAGAATGTACTATGTTATTAGAAGTAGGTGAAATTATCTCAATGAAGTTTAGACCCCATTTGTCAAAGTGAGCTAGTGTTAATTGTGGTTGTAATGGAATTTCATCACTCCTTGTTGGCTTACCCATTCTTTGGCATCTATCACAACTTCTTGTATATTTGATAGAATCCTTGTGTAAAGTTGGCCAATAGTAACTAGTTGTGAGGATTTTGAATGTTGTTCTCTTGGCTACAAAGTGACCCCCACAAGGTTCATCATGGAAAGACATCATGATATCAAAGATTTCATCTTCCCTTATACACCTTCTCATGATATTGTCTAGTCTAGTGTAGAATAGGTAACCGAATATCCAAGAATATGGAAAACACTAATGTACTAGCAACCTTTTTTTCCCTTGGAGAGAAGTGTGGTGGAATTTTCCCTGTTACTAAATAGTTTGAAATGTCAACATACCAAGGTATATGTATATTAAGAGAAAACAAATGCTCATATGGGAATGAGTCATCTACTACCCCTTCTATTGATTGTGTTAGCAACCTTGACATGAAATCTGCTACTACATTAGCCTTACCAAGCTTGTCCACTATTGTGATATCAAACTCTTGTAGAAGGAGTACCCTCTGACCAGTCTACCCCATACTATAGGCTTGTTCATTAAATATTTGATAGTTGTATGGTCTGTGTGGACAAAAACTGCATAACTAGTAATGTAATGCTTGAATTTATTGATGGCATACACTACTGCTAGCATCTCCTTTTCCATAACAGTATAAATTAGCTCTTCTCCTTGAAAATTATTCCTAATGTACTAAATAGCATATTTTTTGTTACCTTCTTTCTTACCCAAAACTGGTCCAATAGAAAAATCTAAAGAATTTGTGTGTATATGGAAGGGTAAGGTCCAATTTGGCCCCCTCAAAATAGGTTCTTGTGTAAAGGTTACCTTCAATGCTTTAAAGGAATGTTGGCACTCTGATGTCCAATCAAATTATATGTCTTTAGTCAACAAAACAAATAATGGTTGAACAATCTTATTGAAGTTCTAAATGAACCTCCTATAGTAGCCTGCATGGTCTAGGAATCTTCTGACATCTTTCTACCTTTGTGGAATAGGTAATGTGGATATGATCTCTATCTTATGTGGATCAACTTGGATCCCTGCATTGCATATGAAATTCCCTAAAACAATTCCCCGTGTCATCATCATAAAGAATTTCTCATTACTGAGGGACAAATTATGCTCTTTATATCTCTTTAAGACCTTTTTTTTAGATTGCTAAGGGCTTCCTCATAAGTTTCCCCATATGTGGTGAATTCATCCATGTATATCTCCATAGATTCATGATCATAATCAGAAAATATGTTAAGCGCTACTATTTGAAAAGTAGCTAGAGCATGCATAACCCAAAGGGTAGGAAAAAATAGGCATAAGTACCCCAAGGGCATGTGAATGTGGTTTTTTCTTAATCCTCGAGAGCAATCTATATTTGATTATAACCACTAAAACCATCTAGGAATGAAAATTATTGCTTCCTTGCTAAAGAGTCAAGCACTTGATCTATAAAAGGCAATGGAAAGTGGTCCTTCCTAGTTGCTGTATTTAGTTCCCTATAATCTACACATACCCTCCATTTTCCACTTTTCTTGGGAACAATGACTAAAGGTGAGACCCATTCACTATCAAATATAGGATAAATGAAGCTTGCATCACATCAAGGAAAACTTTTTTGAAGTTCAACTTCAATTATTTCTCTCAAGGCAAGGTTCATTCATCTTTGAGGTTGTCTAATGGGCCTATAACGATCATTTATATAGATCCAATGCATACATAAGTTAGGATCTATACCGTTCATATCATGGAATTCCCATGCAAAGGATGTTGCATGTACATGTAGCACTGTATTCAAGGAATTTTGCTACTTTACAATTAATGCATTGTTTATGTTCAGTGTTTTTCCTAGCATGATTTATAGTGATTTGAATGATTCTTTCATAAATGAGAGTTCAAGGATAGGAATGATTATTGCACACTATTATGGCAATAAGGAATGGAAGATCTGAGATATTTCTTCTAAGGAGTTAGCAAGTATAATGATCTACAAAGGATCTTGTAGGAATGAGAGATAGTCATGTTCTTGCAAGCTCCTACCGCACTAATTATGTATTATATGAGCAATCAGATCATCTTCATCCTGATCATCCAATAAAGGGTTGCATTATATTTCCATCAAATTCTATATGGAATAGTTGTCTTCCTCATCGAAAGTGAGCTAAATGGTTTGCTCAATATCAACATAAGGTTGGGCTGGAGGATAGAGTACCAATTTCTTGGTCATAGTCCCATTTGATATTATCATATTCCCAGACCCATAACCTATTAATGCATCAGTTGTAGCAAACCATGGTCTACCTAAAATTAGTGATATCCTATAAGGTTGACCTTTGGCTACAATAATATGAATTCTGTAGGATAATCCCAAGAATCTAATGCAATAAATAAGTCCTCAATGATTCCTCTAGGCTTGACTATTGACCTATTAGCCAAGTGTAGAATAGTTGGTGTAGGTTTAAGGCTGGCTAACTAAAGTAATTGCATAGTCATGAAATTTATTGATGCCCCTAATTCTATCAAGGTGTTCTTGATAAGGGTCCCATTAATCTTAACATCCACTATTGGACTACCAAGATCTGTGTATTTAGGGACAGTTATGTTCCCTAATGTAATATCAGCAAGGTTTCCTAGGATATGAAGTGTCTGAGGATCTTTCCTTTTCCTTCCTAGTTTCTTAATACATAGTTCCTTGACTTCCTTGGTATAGATTGGAATGTCCTTAATAGCTTGGATGAGGGGGATCTTGATATTGACATCCTTGAGTTGACCCAGTAAGTTTGTCTCAGCTTGGGTATGATGTTTTTGAATGGCTAAGCATTTAGGGAAAGGAGGCTATAGACTTGAGGTAGTTTGGTGTACATAATTTGACTCGGGTTCTAGAGGTGATTTGTCTAAAGCTTCAGTTGTGGGTTCCTCATCCTCCATCTCAGTGATTTAGGGGAATGCAGGTCTAGCTAGTTGTTTCCTTGACTTGAGATGGACATCACTCACCTCTACCCCACAAGTGGGGTATTGCATAGCCTCATTAGTATAAGCCTATATTAGACATGTTTTTTGTTAGGGTTAGGTACAATTTGGGTAGGTAATTATGGTGCTCTTGGTGGCTGAGATGTTGGATTGGATGGATTAGGCATATGGCTTGTTGTTGGGTTGAGGAGGAAGTAAAGACTGCTAGTAATTTATGTTTTGTTGCTGCCATTGCTGACCTTTTTACCATTGTGGCTGACACTAATTTTGTTGTGTTGGCCATTGAGGATTATAATTGGAACCTTGGAAAAAAAATTGTGGCCAAGAATTTAGTTGCTAGTAGTTCCAGTTTTGTCGAAGTTGTTGCCATTATGGAGGGGTTTTCCATTAGTTTTGATTAGTTGGCCAAGGCTGAGAGTTCCAAGCAAAAAAGTTTTGATTTCCAATTTGAAAAGATGAATTTAAATCCAGAGGGTCTTGTGGCATATCTTGTCTTTGCTTCCATGGCCTTATTTGAGCTATGTAAAATAGATGTCCATCCTCTCCTTCAAGTGGCTAAAAATTAGGTTTCTCTATTTTGTCTTGTTGAATACTAGCCACCCTCTTGCATTTATAGTTTGCTTTCCTTTTTCTACAACTGGGGTAATATTTTGTGAGAATTATTTCAGCCTCTTCCTACTTCTTCTTGATATGGAGAGTTTCCAACTAAGCTGCTAGGTGACTGATAATTTCCTCCTTCATGTTGGATAGCAAATTACTTAACTCTAAATTTGAAATCCCAGTGGATGATTTGCCAATGGTGGATGTCCTCTCTCCTCTTGGATTCTTAGTGAAGGTCTTGGAGTAATTTATATAGACCCCATATTTCTTCAAATGGTAGTTGAGAAACATCCCCTTTCCCAATAAGATTGAGGGAATCTATGCAGTCCTCATTGAATCCCCTAAAAAAATACTAACTTGAAGGATTCTTCATATAGCCTGTTCTCTGTGTTTTTCTTCAAAGAGAATTGAAATCTCTCCATATAGTCCTCTAATGGCTCATCCTCATTCTGTGACATTCTAAAAATTTCATCTCTCCTCCTATCAAGTCCTCTATAATAGTCTTGGTAATTTTCCAAGAACAGTGTTTTCATGGTATCCCAATTTGGAATAGCATCCTTTCCTAATCCCATAAACCATCTCAGGGAAGCATATTTTAGAGTGGTAGGGAAGAGATTGAGCACATGAGAATCAAATGTATAGTCCTAGCCCCTACATAGGACATCAAATTCAAATAGAAATGTGTTTGGATCTTCAATCACCAAACCATAAAAGACTGGTAATGCTAAAGGAGGGATATTCTTCAACACAGTTGCCCTTTCTTGGTGGGTGATTTTAAACTCAAAGGTCACATGTTTTGGATCATACCCTATATCACCCATGGTTCAATATGTCCCCTCTATAGGTGTAGTAGATATTGGTGAAAGTTAAGTTTATTCTTCAGTAATACCCTTGCTCTAAGTACCACATTCACCAATATCTGCTATGGATTCTTAGTGTATGGAGGAAAGGAATCTACCAAAATATTATCTCTGCCTCCACATACAATATATATGGCTTCGTATAGTAACGGTCCTACACAATGTTAGTGTAACTTTTTGGTATTTTGCTAAGATAAAACCTAACAATCCTAATTCTGAAAAAAATGTAAACTAATTTAAAATCTTGGAAAAACAAGTCTATGAAGATAGCACCATCCTCAGCAATGGTGCCAAAAATGTAGAGCCTAAACTAGTGTCTTGAAAACTTGGTGAGAATCACACAATTTAGATGAATGACCTAGTTGAACAGTCCACTCAACATTGCAAAGACTTCATTAAATTGTCAACTAGGGATTGTAAAATTATGATGGCACTGACACTATATATTCTTTCAAAGACTTTAGATTACCTAGTTTATCCTATTAAAGGTATTTTACTTGATACAACTATGGGTACCTACAACATAATCTATAGCTGAACTTTTGTTAATAGATAATTATTAAAACTGACTTAAAACTGATAATTTAACCTAATCTATCCTTTGGAGTACTATAAGTTAATTTAACACATTCATGTACATGAAAAACCATTATTGATAATCATAATATGATAATCTAATTCAACTTATATGCAATTCATGAAGTAATGACTAACAAAAATAAAAAACTATAAATGTAGTGAAGAGTGGTTACCTTGAGTAGCCTGCTCAAGTGGTTGTCTTCATTTAAAATAAAACTAAATCTAAATCTTCAGATTCTACGCAACAATATAAATTTGAACTTCACTCATTATGCATTCCAAAAGATCACATAAAATATTTCTCGAAGATTGTATTCAAAAAAAACATTTCTGAACAATCAACATGTTTGTAGATTACAACTGAAAACTAAGAAGTAATTAATAACAAATCCACCAGTGTGAGATTAATCAAATAACTATATTAAAGACTCAATCACCGACTATACATAGGCATGGGGGAGTTTATTCTAAACACAAATCTAAACTGAAATCATTAACTACAACTCCCTAGATATCAGAGTGTGTAATTAAGATTGAGTTATTTAAACTACATCTAGAAAGAAACAAGAGTTCAAATAGGATTAAAACTCCACAAAACAGATTTGCAACATGGAAAACATAATAAGTTATTTAGAATCCTATCGTTTAAAGAATTATT
Organism: Sequoiadendron giganteum; assembly: GCA_007115665.2. Lineage (NCBI taxonomy): Eukaryota > Viridiplantae > Streptophyta > Pinopsida > Cupressales > Cupressaceae > Sequoiadendron > Sequoiadendron giganteum. Next base: position 364,032,383 of record CM021109.1, read on the forward strand.
CTTCTTCAATGCCTTATTAACTATCATAATGATGCATGACTAACTCCATCAAGTGTCTCCACATGGTAGTTATTACACTCATCTTGTTCTGGAACTTCCCCTATTTCCTTGTCCAAGACCTCGTTTGGCTATGGGCTATAACTTCCAATTGTTGTGGGCTACAGTGTCTTCTTGGGCTGCAAGAGGTTAATCCATAAAACACATACACAAAGCTAACTACCATGATTAAACACAAAATTCTCATCACATTCCATTCATATCCACATATAAATCATGCAATGCTACTATATCATAACTATATTTCCAGTACTCTAATTTAAGTCCAAGACTGTACAATAAACATAAAAATATAGCATAGCATAGGAATATTTTTGAAAGGTTTGTCTAATAATGTCTATAAACATGCATAAATTTTTTTAGGAAATGGACTCATAAATGACTAGGAAGAGGAAGAGACAAGATGACACCTACTCTTTTTGGATTAATGGAAACACCCTCCTTTGAGACAACATACTTCAAAATTTTACCTTGGTTGGTAGAAAATACACACTTTTTTGGGTTCAAGGACACTATAGATTATATTTATTGTAGCCCTCGATAGGTCTAAATTGTTATCTTCATAAGGCTTCACTCTTATTTTAGACCTACGGGCTTCTTTTTTTAATGTTTATTACATTTACAAAGGTGACTTGTGTCGACACCATGCACTTTCTCACTAGCCCGACATCATCTTCTCTCAACGAATTATGTAGGAGTGCCACGTGGCACCTCCACTCACTCCAATGACACTATTTGACCACTTTTTTCCAAGCTCATATTTCCAAAGGAGCCATGTGTCAAGTGGGCACAAGCCCAAGGATGTTTAAGATTGGAAATAATTAAAGATGCACCATTGGCCCAGGATCAGTCATGGGAGTTTGATGGTGATTCCATGTGTCAAGGTTGAAAATGATGGCATCCAAGCAGGTGTTCATCCAGTCCACCATGCAGTTAGAATGGAGAGAGTGGGTTTTTAGATGGTGGTGTCACCATGAAGCGAGGAAGCTATGATTGCTCACTTGTGTAGTTGTAATGGTTGTGTGATGATAGCTCTCATGGGAGTCGTGAGGCTATAATATTTTTAGTTTTAACCATATCCTTTGGTGGAGAGACTTTTCTCTATTTATGCTTTTTTCCTCTTGGTTTTAGGGTTCCTTTTAGATTATTGAAATACTCAATATACCAAACTCATTAGAAAATATTGTAACACAATAGACCTTAGTATGATATGTTCTTGAAAAATACAAATTGAATATATAGAATCATGCCTTATTTTCCTTTTCTATGTGTTTAATTTTGTCTATTCTAGATGAATTTCATATTATCTGTTTATTTTAAGTGTTAGCAATTATTAATTACTCTTTCAACTTTTAGAATTTTAGTTACTTTAATATATGTAGTTTTCAATCATGTTTGACACTCTTTCAAAATTCTGCTGAATTGGTTTAATTAATATTTTATCATGCTATATCAAGTTTGACATATTGTAAAAGATTGGCACATCACCTTAGAATAGCTTGTTTTATGCATTATTTTTATTTTTTCTCCCTTTTCCTCTCCCTGTTAACACAACAAAGAGCCAACTTCTAAAATCATGGAGTTTAATGTTCTACAAAGTGCATCTTAGTCCCCCATTTGTAGAACTTCCCATTAGCTATTTTTCTTAGGCATTAGCTTTAGAGAAACTATTTTTTGGCACGCTCAATGGGACCGAAATACAAAAGCTAGTGAAGAAGTAGGTTAATGAATCAAAGGCCCATCACTAGGTCATTGACAACATGTAATACTAGATTAATCTTACCTTTTTTGGTGATTGTTGGATGAAAAACAACTGTAGGAAGTAGAGCAACACAAACACCATTGCAAGCTCAAGAACAATAGGTGCAAGCTCCAATGGGTGATAGAAACTTCATAGCATGGAATAGTGATATCCCATTCATTCCTCCAACTCCTCCAGTAGTGTGGGATCCCATTCTCACTAATCCTTTAAAAGCACTCCCTAAGTTCATAAGAGAGGATTTTAAGACATTAGTGGAACACTTACTAGATGTCACAAATGTGTGCATGGTGCATCATGTGATAGAGAAAAATGTCACCTTAAGGCTACTCGCTAATTCCTTTAAAGGGAAAGTACTAGACTGGTATAGATCCCTAGCCCCTAATTCAATTTCCATGTGGGATAAACTCAGAGATAGCTTCTTTGAAAGATTTATAGAGAAGGGTGGTTGATATTCCTTACTCTAGTAATTTATAACCATCAAATGGAACCCTCAAGAATTTGTCACAAATTTCAACACCAGGTTTCACAAGACTTGAAAAAGGATCCCCTTAACAACCAAACCTCTAGTGGGTATGACTATTGTCTTCTACCTCAAGTATTTTAACTCTGACACAGTCATAATGATCCAATCATTGGGAGGACATACCTTTCTAGAATCATATGAATTGGCCATTAGAGTTGAGAATAATCTTATAGATGCTAGAAAGCTCATTCCTCGACCGCCTATGCCAGTTTTCCTTGAAATACCATCTCTGCCACCTAAAGACTCTCCCAATACCTTTGTCACACCTCCTTCTATGTATGTATATCCCAATGCACAATCTAATGTAGTTTCTCCTGGATCCTTAGCTGCAAAAGTAAGTGGTATGAAAAAATTTCTACAAACTTTTTCCAACAAGATACTTAACCTTAAAAGGTAGTAAGTTGTGCCACCTAATTCCCCCTTACTATAATTTTCAAAGCAATATACCTCCCTTCCAAAATAACCAACACTAGGGAGGAGCATAGTTAAATAACCAGACACAACCTTCAAACCAAGTAGTCCTTGTCCCAACCGCGCTACAGTCTATATTGCCAAATCACAATAGATAACTAATGGTAGGTCAAAACAACTACTGGATGATAGTAATTCATGGTGGTCCCTTGCAATGATTCTCACATGCCTCAAAAATTCCCAAGGGGTAATCTCTAATAAAGGATCTCAAAACAAAAAAAATCAAGGAATCGCTATTGATACAAGCGTAGGTGCTTATCAATCCTCAGGAGTGTGAAATGTTGTCCTAGTGGTGCAGATGCAAGGCATGTCCCTTGAGAAAGAAGGAGAAATTTCTTTGGACCACGCTCTATTTTCTTGGATGGAGGGAGACGATGTAGTGTTTGAATGACGCATCAACATCTAAAGCCTCACAAGTTCAATCAGATTATTATACTCGGTCTGAAAGGAGGTTGATCAGAGAGCACACACCTATTATGCCACAACCTAAGCTAGCCCTTGAAAAAATCTTGGAACCACCGATAGTAGTCCTAGTATTCCAAAAGCAAACCAAGGTGATAGTGAGAAAAGTAAAGGATTCAAAAGCCTAAATATCTAGACCACTAAATCTAGTGGAGCAATTGAAGAAGCCAACCCATGTCTCTTTATGGGACATTTTGGCTATTCTCGAGCAAAATCCTTGTTGTGATAAGCTTTGAAAGAGGCTAAAAGATTACCGCAAGCTAATGCAACCCTAAAACCGAATCAAGAGAAAGGCAAAGAGTCAGTTCAAGAGTCACAAGATTTGGGAGTTGTGACATTCATAAAAACAAAGGAAAAGGTGGACAAGGAGGAGATAAGTAAGCCAAAACCTACCCCATTTTTTTACCATCATTGTAGGGGATAAGATGCTACATAATTCCATGATTAACTCTGGTTTTATCACCACAATTATTCCTAAGTCAATCACATATTCATTAAAATTGGAATATGAGCCCCTTGATAGAGGAATCATGCAATTAGATGAAAAAAGGGTTCATCACCATCATTGACCCTATATTCATGTCCCAACATTACAATTGCCTAAGAGGTGGTAGTAATAGATATCTCTCCCATTTTCACATTGTGTCTATCTAGATATTTTACTACTAAACTTAGAGGATATCTATCTCTAGATTGGTCCCATTTAATCTTGAGAACCAAGCACGGTGCCAAGATGGAAGTATTATCAAAAACCCTACACTCGGAGCACATAGTAGATGATGTTGTGATGAACTTTGAGGCTACACATACATCATTTTCAAAATATGAAATGTATGGTGTGGATATCCTAGAAGATAAAGAGACTACTAGAGATAGAAGCCTCAAAGAAGAATTCTTGATAAATGAATTCATGAGGAGTGACCCATTTGAAAATTATGGTGCTACTAAATGTAACTAAGGCTAAATTTTAGGTTAGCATAAAATAAAATGCATAAAAGAAACCCTAGCTAAACAATGAAGCACAAAGGAGGAAAATAGCATAAAGAAAAGGAAGATTTCACCGAACAACCTTCATGCCCTCCATGATTGACCTCCAATTCCCTTCTCCATTTGTTGTAAAATGATGTTTTCCCTCATATTTTGAAGAGCAACTAAGACCTATGACAATGACTCAAGCAAATATTGGCGAATTTCCAAATTAGGCAAGTTTGCAAAATGCTAAGAGATTCAAGATGCCAAGAGTTGTCTAAGATGTTGAGAGATGTCCACATGAGGCTGCCAAAGCCTTTTTAAAGACCTTTCATTTTTGGATGAATGGCCAAGATTGAAAGTTGACAAAGCCCTAAGATCAAAGGCTGAAATTGCATGTGACAACTAGCAATTAGGGTTAGGGAAAACTTAGGTTAAAATTTGAAATGAAGGGCTTAGATTTGATTTTGTGAAAATCAAATCAAAGGTCAAGAATGCATGTGACAAGGAGATATTGGGCATAGAAAAAGAGGTTGGTGCAGAATCAAATAAGAATTTAAAATTATTTGATTCAAGAGGTGATGTTGACCTTATGAATTAAAAAGTAATTTAATTCAAAAGTTGTGGGGTCATGTGACGGTAAATAATTATTTTAAATTATTTACTTGGTGGGAAATTAGGAAGTGGGAAATTCAAATAAATGACTTTATTTAAATTTAGGGAAAAGTCAATAAGACAATTATATAATTAATAATTATTTAATTATGGAGAAAATGGACAGGGTGGACAATAATTAAATAAATTATAGAAATTTATTTAATTATAAGAAGACATGGGGAATTAATGACATATTTTAAATAAATAAATAAAATTTATTTATTTAAATAATCAAGAGGAAGTAATAGGTAAATGGTAATTAAATAAATTTAGGAATTTATTTAATTATAGGGAGACATAGGAAATTAGAGACGTATTTAAATAAAATAACTCTAATTTATTTATTTAAATAGTCAGGAGGAATAAAAGATATGAATTTATTAAATAATTAAGAATTATTTAATTAATAGTTGAATTTGGACCATAGGACATAATTAAATGTTTTAATTATGCTAAGACAAAATATGGAAAGAATAAATTTTGTAGGCCTACATAAATTTTATGTGTCTACACCAACCTTAGCACATATGTGATTTATGATGGACATCAAGTCATCCCTCAGGTGACTAAGAAGCAAGAAACCCATCATGAAAGCTCAAGTGATGAATCAGGTCTATGGACTACACTTTGATGGTGCAAGATGCAAGGTAGGTTTGAGAGACAATATCTACCTAGTATCCATTATCAAAGAAAAGACTCTTAGAGCCTTCCAGTTCTGGTTTGCATGCATGAATAATGAAGTTGAATATGAAGGCCTAGTTTGAGGTTTGTGTCTTGTGCAATGAATGCAAATCAAAATGATAAAGGTTTTCAAATACTCAAAGTTAGTGATCAAACAGATCAAAGGGACATCAACAACAAAAAAAGTGTAGATTTGATCCTACCACCATAGAGTGTGGGACATAATCGAAGGATTTTAAGCCTTCAATATCCAAATGATTCTGAGATCTCAGAATGTTGTAGTGAATAGGATGGCCACGGTCAGTTCCTAGTTCGACCCAGTGACAGACCTGCTATCAAACAAGCATGAAGTGCAAGTGATTGTAAGACTCGCTATTCCTGATAATGATAAAAATTGGTAAGTCTGTGAGAGCGATGATTAGATTTCTATGTTTATTCGACATTCTAATGAGTTTGCAAAATAATACCATCTATGAAGGTGATGAAAAAGTCAAAGAGGCAAAGTTGCAAACTCATAGATGTCAGTTTGAAAACTTGAAGATGGAAATATTACCACATTCCTACTCTAGGTTGATGAAGTTGTCAACTCCATTGGAAGTCTTGGTGAGGAATTGAAAGAAAATAATTTTGTGAAAAAGGTACTCAGATATCTTTCTAGTAGGTTTGATTCTAAAGTCTATATAATTAAAGAAGCTAAGGATTTGAATATTTTGAAGATGATTGAACTATATGGAATACTAACTACTTTTAAAATGAGATTTGAAATTGAGGTTTCTATAAGGAAAGAGGCAGCATTTAGAGTATCTAAGAAGCAAATTGATCAAGATTCTGATATTGGATTAGATCCAGAGGAAGCCAATTTTGTCAAAAAACTACAAAGAGGGTCTGGTAAAGGAAAGTTACCTTTTAATTGTTTTAATTGTGATGAAGTAGGACCTTTTATGGCTAAGTGTCCCCATAAGGATTACAATAATGTTGAGAAAAAGTATGGAGAAAATCATTTCAGAGAAGGAATAAAGGTTAGAGGAAACAAAAGAGTTTCTACACTAATGAGGAAGACTACTCGACTAATGAAGAAGATGAAGATATATTTGGATTTGAAAAATAAAAGGTTGTATTCTTGTGTTATGAAACCACTGAAGAAGATGCAAAAATAGATTATGAAAACATTGAAGATGAAGTAGATCTTGTGGAAGAATCACTAAGAGATTGAAGAAGCAAATTATAGAAGAAGTGAAGACTAAAGAAATGGTATCTCTAGATCTTGAGAAAGTTCAGAATATGATTGTTGAACTGAAGACCTAGGCAAAAGAAGAAAAAATGATTGAAGAAGTTCTTATAGGAATATTGTTGGTAAGAGACGAGGACTATGAGAAGCTTGAAGTAGAGGTTGTGTCAATTAGAAAAGAGCTTGAGAGGGTGAACTAGTAGCTACAAATGAAGTTTGGAAAGAGCATCGAGAATCTAGATCAGATATTGTGATATCAAAGATCTCCGCTTGTCAAAAATGGAATTGGTTTTGATGATCAAAAGAACAAGGTGACAAAACAATTAGTAAAGGCTGCTAATGCAATTCCAAAACTGACTAGTTCCAGAAGTACAAATTTTGAAAGATTTATTGCAAGTGATGAGATCAAGACACAAAATTATGGTTTTATTCAAGTTTAAAAGAAGAGAAGAAGATTTCAAAGATAAGGATACAACACCAGGTTCAATTATTCTTTTAATTGCAACAATTTTGGTCATAAGGCTATGGACTGTAGAAAAGCTTCGGTAAGAAGAAATAAATTTTTCAACAATAATTCATTTGTATCTCTATTCAATTTCAATATCATTTCTACAAATACAATAATTTTGGGAATATTGCTAGGAATTGTAGAAGAAATTTTGTGAGTCCTCCTCTACCAGAAAGAGAAAGCAAAGGATCAGAATGTAGAAGTCATGAATTAGATAAAGACTGGAAGAGAAAAAGCTAAATAAATAAATGATTGATCAAAATACACTACATGCTCAGAAAGAGAAGAATCTATGGATCATAGACAATGAATGCTCAAGCCACATGAACGGAGATAAAAGTAAGTTCATGAATTTCAAGAAATTTGGAGGAGGTTTTGTGACTTTTGGAAATAATTATATAAACAAAAGCATTGGTAAGGGCACTTTAAGTCTAGATGGTGGTAGGACAAAGACACATGATGTTTTTTATGTTGAAAGACTAAAACATAATATTTTAGGTGTAAGTTAGATGTGTGATAAATGTTATAATTTATCCTTTAGTGTTGAAGGTTGTGAAATTAGGAAATCAAGTATCGGATAACTTATTGCAAAAGGAAGTAGGACAAACAATGACATATATCATCTTAGCGAGTTGAATGGATAAACATATATTATGCAGAGAGAAGAAATTTTGTTGTGGCACATAAGGTTGAGACATATTAACTTTGATGACATTGTAAATATTAATTCAGGAGGAATGGTCTGAGATATGCCAAAGATTAATAATCCTTAATCTACCATTTGTAAACCATGTCATGAAGAAAAATGGACAAAAATAAGGTTTTCTGCTAAGGAGTATTCTACATCAAAGTCATTAGATTTGGTCCATACAGATTTGTGCGGACCTATAAGGACAAAGAGTCTACAAGGGAACAAGTATTTCATGATGCTCACTGATGATTACACTCGAATGACTTGGATTACTTTTCTAAAAGAAAAGTAAAAATAATTTGAGAGGTTTAAGGAATTCAAGGAGTTGGTAGAGAAAAAAACCGAAAGAAAAATCAAGGTTTTGAGATCAGACAAAGGTGGAGAATTTACTTTTGACATGTATGATTCTTTTTGTTAAGAGCATCAAATCTGAAGCAATTTTCTGCTCCTAGGACTCTACAAAAAAATGGAATTGCAAAAAGGAAGAATTGTAATATACAGGAGATGGAAAGAACAATGTTGAGTCAATCAAATATATTGAATATGTACTAGAGAGAATCAGTTCAGACTGTAATGTATATTTTAAACAGAGCTCAAATTAGATGAAAGTCTGATAAAACACCATATGAGTTATGGATAGGAAGATCGACTTCAATCAAACATCTCAAGATATTTGGAACAAATGCTACATCAAAAGGGATGAAGAATATTTAGGTAATTTTGATTATAGATCTAATGAAGGTATTTTTATTGGTTATGCTTTGAAAAGATAAGAATATAGATGTTACAACAAAAGGCTAAAGAGGATTGTGGAAAGTGAAAATGTGAGAGTTGATGAAACAATTCAGTTTACTGGTACTCTAGAAGTAGAAGATTATGAAGAACCAATCCATAGTAGTCATGAAGATTTAGAAGTTGTTATAATGAATCCGAAAAAATATGTTCAAAATAATCACTTTGAAGACTAGATAGATTATAGGAGATAAAGATAATTGGGTTTTGACCCAGAGGAGAATTGAGAAGGCAAATAAGAAATTACATTTTGAATTACTATCTAAGATAGAGCCTAAGTCCTATAAAGAAGAAAGAAAATAGAAAGGATGGATAGAATCCATGGAGGAAAAATTAAACCAAATCAAGAAAAATGAAACTTGGGAATTGGTCATGTTATGCCTTGCATAACCACCCCATCTTTTTCCTTGGTCAAAATGGGTCCCCCTTTGTTTATTTTTATCTTTGGTTGATTTCAAACAAAGTTTGGAGTCCTTGGTCTCCAAAAATTTTTTTTATTTTTGATTTAGTCCGTTGAAACCGGATCCGGATCCAAATTGGGTTCTAAAATTTGAATCAAAACTCGTTCGGGGCCCCATCCCGATAGTCTTGCTTTTTGATCTTTTGTTTTGTCTTTATCGGAGCTGGAACCGGAGTGGATGTTAAGTTGGTGTTTATTGAAAATTGCAAAATCAGTTTCCGTTCCTCTCCCGACTCCGCTTTTTGAAATTTTGTTTTACTCTAAGTAATTTTTGTTAGGTTTCTTTATTTCGGTCTTTTTGTTTTATTTTTGAGTTGGGTTTTGTTTTCTGCTTTATTGGCGGAACCGGACCCAGAACAGGAACTAAGTCAAGAAATTTCTTAAATTTCTAAATCATTTTTCATTCCGATTTTGCCTCCACCGATTCTGGGTCGTTGAATTTTTTTTGACTAAAGTCGCACTGCAGTGAAGTGTTGGTTCTCTTTCAGTTTCGACTCCGCCCAATTGCATTTAATGTATTAATGACAGCTGCCCGTGTAGGTAGAAATTCTCATTTTGTTACCTTCATTAAGGATTAAACATATCATTATTATCATTGTTAAGAGATTGAAGAGCAAGGAAGAACAACTGTGGAGTTCGTTTGGGTGAATCGATTGAAGGAGGAGATTATTGTTTGCGAATAAATTCAGAAGGTTAGCTAGCTTTTGTGTTTGAGGTAGGGTTCTTACTCTCGACTTTTTCTTTTATTTGCTTTCGTGTGTTCTGTTCTATTTGATTGATTGATTGTTTCTGATCTTTGAACGGGATCGCTTTCTTGAAGTTTGCGTGTTTGTTTTTCTTTGTGTTCTTTTTTTTTTTTGTTCTTGTTTTTGTGCTTGCATTTCTAGATTAAATTCTGTTTTATAATGAGTTAGGGCATGATTGCTTTCAAGTTTTGTTGTGATCGCGTCGTGCTGGGTTAGGTTTTAAATGCGTAGTTTTAATTGAGGTTTTCATAGTGAGGTAGATTAAATTCATGTTTTACAGTAGTTTAGGGTTTATAAGATTTGTTGTTTTACTTAGGTTTCATTGCGCATTCGTTAGGCTAAATTAGCAAGGGTTAAATCTGTGCCCTAGTTTTATCGTGTTTTCTAGATTAGGGTTTCGTGTGTTTATGTGATCGCATTTAAAAGATTAAAATATGATGCCCTAAAATACAGTCTTTCCCCATGGTCATATGAGTATAGTCTTTTATGGTATATTTTAAAGCCTCTTTTCATTTAAATATGACCTTAGTTTTAATCATGGAGTTATGCGTTAAGTTGTGAAAATATTTGATGACGTCATGGTCAATATAGTCGGAAGCGGGATCAGAATCGATTTTGAACTTGAAAATTATGTTTTCCAAAAGGCATTGATTCCATTTCCTCTCCGGATCCGCTTATAGTGAGAAGCCTTCCTTCAAAATAACGATAACCTAGATAGAAGCGGAACAAGAATGAAACAAGAATATAAAATAGAAAATATGAGGAAAACTAAGTTTGTTTCCATTCCGGTTTCGGTTTCAATCACATTTTCATTTTCGACTTCGAGCTCGCTTCTTGTTAAAAGAGACTGTTTAGAATATGTTTATGCTTGGTTCCACCTTTGATGTATACATGAAAGGTATGGTTTTAAAGCATGTTTTATGATGATATTCAAAGATCTAATTAGAGGTTTTTGTGGTAGGAAAGCTAGGAGATGTTGGGAACATCAGGAGAAGCTTCCCAAAGGAACCAACCTGTAGGGACATCAAAGGCATCACCTAAACCAAAGAAGATCAAGCTAGAACAATTGCCTTATACATTAAGGTATAATCACCAGAGTCCGATTGTGAAAATGAGAAAAGTAGAATCAGATTGGTCGGACATCACCAATACCAATTTGGGCCAGTACAATTTTAAGGAGCTATATGCAGAAACCTTTGCAAAATGGAAGGTTTAACAGGAAGGACACAAAGAATTATTGATTCCGGCTTGGCACATATCACTGTATTTCCTCTATCAATCCAGTGCCCAGAGTTGATCTTGACATCAGCTAGTGCCTACAATCCTGCGACCAGACAGTGCATGGATTCCCAAAAAAATGTGATTATTGATCTTACTCCTCAAGCATTGCAAAGTATATTCTCCCGGATCCTAAGAACTTGGTGCAGTTGGATGAGGTAGAGGCCTTGGAGAAATATAGTAAGTATAAGGACTCCAATAAGTCTCATTTGAACAAAAAGTGGTTGAAGAAAGAAAAGAAGTCTCTAAGCAAGCTTGCAGACTAGCCAAAGAGGGCAGATTTCTATAAGGAGGTATCAGATTTAATCATGATGTTGTCTAGAGTTTTTGGGAAGAGAGATAAATTTTGGTTTAAGGAGTAGATGTTTCCTTTCATCCAGACAATCTTAAATGGAGCCCAGTAATTTGATTGGTTGATGATTGTGTCAAGTGCTATTCATGATCAACTGACCAGCATCAGGCAAACTAAGTGTTTCTTTATGACCTCTTATATTGTGTATGCAGCAGTAAGGTTGGGTATCTTCCCAGGTTTAAACAAAGTAGGGATAATGGGAGTCTTGGATGGACAGAAGAAAGTGTGGGAGCAGTATGACCAGTTGTCTCTACAATTTTCTGAGACTCAATTCAGAAGAGTCAATGATGCATTTATATATGTAGTCATTAACCAATTAAATGGAGATGCAGGGTATAGGTTGAGTCAAGAGGCCATGGCGTTTATTGCTGAATGGGGATGTTGGTACATTCAATACCCCAAACTTACATATTTCAGGTTAGCTGGTTTTGAAGGCCATCCACATTTGCTTCCAAGGTGTTGCAATAACAGGATAGTGCTAATGGATTTTGTATATCAGGCTCTTGGAGTTAATGCTCAGTTTGGAATAAAGCATAAAATAGGATGTCACAAGTTCCCCATGAAGTTGGGTGAGTATGGCTGTCAGCACTTGGTAGGAGCAAAGGTGGTCTGTAGTGAATTGATACAGTTTAAGTTAGGTTTATACGTAGCTCATAGGCACTTTGATCTGAAGGGTAAGATGTATGCCTTGTTGTCTTCGATGTTTGACAAACATTTCAATTTGTTAGAAGACTTCTGGAGTGACCGACAAGATGAGTATGATCTAAGAAAGAAGAATTATGAAAGATTATCTGTCTCAGTCATGTTAGAGCTTGGTGTTAAAGATAACATTCCTAACACATTGGTGGATGATGGAATTGTATTGGATCCATCCTATGAAGCTTTGAACATTGGCACCAAGAGTCTGGATCCAATTGACTAGGACAATGAGGAAACCATTGATATTAAGCAGATTGGAAGGACAGTATTGGATAGGAGTGTGCAATGGTTAGTTCTAAGAACCAAGACTCCTCAAGGACCAACCCCTAAAAAGGGTAAGGGATACAAAAGGATCAAAAGGAAGACACCTCCTAAAGAGCCTTTGGAGTTCTTTCCTCCAAACATTGAAGAGATAGTACTTGAGTCGGTAGATGATGAAGAGGAAACACAAGAAGGAGATGTTCAAAAGGGATCGAATGTTTCAACACCTACATTAGGTGAATCATCCACACAAGTCCCACTTACAAAGAAGCAGAGTAAAGAAATTCAAAAGGGAGATCTTCATAGTATGGTTGAAACTACAAAGGGAAAAGAGGTGGAGAAGGAAATTCATGATGTTGGGACAGATTCAGATGAGACTGTGTCAGAAAAGGATGTGCAAGAGAATGTTCCTCTAGAGGAGGATTCTGAGCAGGTTTTGACACCAGAGGATCAATGGATGCTATTTGAAGAGGTGAAAAAGGATTCCGATGCAAGGGTTGTGACATTAGAAAAACAAAAGGAAATTGATGCCAAGGCATAAGCTGATGCTATACTGCACCAACAACAATTAAAAGCGAAACAAATTGAAGCTAAGGTAGTAGCTGATGAAGTAGAGAGACAGAAAAGGCAACAAGAACATGAACTCAAGGTTAAAGAAGAGAATGAGAAGTTGGAACTAATACAAAAGATTCATGACCTTGAAGAAGAGAAGGCAAGAAACCGAAGGGAGAAAGAAGTCTTGGTTGCTAAGTTGAAACTTGTTGAGGAAGCTCACCAAAAGGAAGAAGAAGCAAAAAGATTAAGAAAGGAAAAGGATGCTGAAGAGCTCGTTAAGAAACAACAAGAAGAAGAAGCAAAGGCAGAAAAACTTAAGGATTTGGAGGCAAAAAGACTAGAGAGAGAAAGACTAGAGGCTTTAGAGAAAGAGAAACTGGGAAAGGAAGCTCTAGAGAAAGAAAGAATAGAAAAGGAAAGATTGGAAAGGGAAAAAGTGGAGAGAGATCGATTGGAGGAAGAGAGGTTGAAGAAAGAAGAGGAAGATAAGAAGATACATGAACAAAAAGATAGGGAAGAGGCTGAAAGGCTTGTACAGATGAATATAGTGCAAGAACAACAAGAGAAATCAAGGGTTGATTCTCAACCCCAAGTGAATGTGCGGCCACCTTCTACTACTATTGCTTCTTCTTCCTCTATGATGACTACTGCACCATGTGCTCCCACTTGGTTAAAACTAGACTTGCAGAAAAGGGCAGTAACACCTTCACAACCTCTCAATTGGGAGGATATGATGAAGGATATTGAACAAGAAAGGCCTAAAAAGAAGGCCAAGATCCTACACTCTACCAGACTCACGGACAAAGGAGAGATTTTTGTTGAGTGTGCCATGTCGATGACAAAAAAGGAGGTAGGGGACATGCAACTAACAAATTATTAGTTGAGTACTGTCAACTTGGGAAGGCCCACTAGGAATCAACAAATGAACCTAATTGATGTGGTGGCTTCAACAACCAAGTCAAGAATGATAAAAGATAAATAGAAGGAAGATGAGCTTAAGGCTCAGTTGGATCATTTGCATTCATTTTTAAAAAGTGTCTCCTCCCCGAGATCACAACATGTAACGACCATTGAGACTCCAATTTTGTTAAGCAAAAAGGAGGTAGATGATTTGGTGTAGGTAAGAGGCACAGCGGAGATGGAAGACAGATGGGTAGACAAGTTGAATCGGGAGGTAGGTGAAGTTTTGGTTGAGGGTTTTGAGGTTTACAAAAGCACAGAGGAGTTGATAAGAGAAATTTAGCAGTATATTGAAGCATCGGAGAAGCAAGATGAGGAGTATAAAGAGTATAGTCAGAAATTGGAGAAAGTTAATACATTGCCTTTAACTACTCTTCTTGAATAGTCAATACTTGAGGAAGATAATATATATTTTGTTGGAAAAACCTCTCGTATACTCTGATTCAGAACAGATTTCTTGTGTAAACATAGGAATGAGGTACAAGAGGTTGTTGATAATCTGACTGAACAGTTTGAGGAGCTGGAAGCAGTCATTGCTATCATTGTAGATGTAAATGTATTAACAAAAGAAGGCATGCCTTTGAGTCAGATCAAAGAGAAATGGGATGAAAGATTTAGAGGACTCATGTAGAAAGGAGATGATGGAGAAGATCTGATGATAGATTGATTAATGGATGTCAAAGTAGAAATAAAAGCTGCTAGAAGAGAGTTGACAAAGATAAAAGGTATGAGAGGGTTTGTTGTAGAAGAGTTGGAGCGAATTAAGTTTGAGGACAACTAGGTTGATGGGCCAGAAATAGATATATTACAGCAAGTCTTCACCAGTTATGATGATTTCATTGCAGATCCAACTTCACATGCATAAATCTCTTGCATGCATGATTTCCTTCTTCTTTGCATGTTGCATGCACCACTGACAGTTTTGAGGCGCATGGCATGTTCTCTCTTCTATTTTCTATTCTCTAGTTTAACTGAATGTCTAATGTAAGAACTCAAGATCAAATTGATCTGAGTTTCCAAGAGAATTTTAGTTCCTAAAAAGGTGGATGACCTAAAATAGAAGTGGAGTTCGAATTTTTGTATATCTATAAATACCCTTTGGGTATCATATTGTAAGGGTCGGCTAATTGAGAATAGAATTGGCTTACCTGATATTAGGAGATAGAATTTTGTAGTGATTACTGAGATACATTGTTACTAGATACTTTACAGTTAATAAAATTACAATTTTTACGCAATATGGTGTTAGAATGGAGTTTTACTTGATAAGGCTGATAAGTTATAATCTATCTGAATGCCAGTGATTGTGCCGAAGCATGCTAGTTTCTTATGTGATGAAAGTCATTAGAAGAAACTAGATTTAAGGATTATCTTGTTAGATTATCATCGAATTGAAGTTATTAAAGTCTGTTGATCTATGACCTTGGCAATGAATGGATGTGTGTTCTTTTGAAATCTTGGAGATAGTTGTGATATGTGAATAGTGATATTAAATTAAGCACCTTAGATGCATGCAATGGTATAGTTTATTTTGTAAATTGTTTCATGCTTTGGTTTTGTGATCTGTTACAAAACATTCATTGTTGAAGGTATATGTCCAGATGTTAGATAAATTTGATTCATACTTACTGTTTTACCCTTTGATCTATCTTTTTCTTTTGTTTGAAACCCCCTTTATTTACAAGAACGGTTTGATAAAATGAGTCATTGCTTGAATCTTTTTGTTACCAGCATAGGCCCCTTGAACATTATAGTTGCATGAACTGATTGAGTGACACCAGACAGTTGAGAACCAACTACCAGGACCTTGGGATTTAGGCCACTATATGTTGTCTTTCTTTTCAAGAGAAATAGAGTAGAAATATTTTGTTTTAATGTTGTTTGTGTCATTTTCACCATCAACAGGTCCCAAGACCTAAATGAAAGAATGTTATTGGAACCAAGTGTGTTTTTAGAAATAAGCTAAATGAAGAAGGTGAAGTGATCCAAAACAAGGCTATACTTGCGTGCAAAGAATATGCTCAGGTTGAAGGCATAGATTTTGAAGAGACTTTTTCTCTAGTAGCAAGCCTAGAATTAATCAAGATGTTTTTAGCTCATTCAAAATTCAAGAATTTCAATTTATACCAAATGGATGTTAAGTCAATTTTTTTGAATGGACAACTAGAAGAAGAGCTATACATTGAACAACCAAAAGGGTTTCAATGTTTTGACAATCCAAATTATGCGTGCAGATTGAAGAAGGCTCTTTATGGTCTCAAACAAGCTCCCAGAGCTTGGTATTATAGGTTGGATGGATACTTGTAGTAGCAAGGGTTTTAGAGAGGAAATGCAGATAGTAACCTATACATGAAAAAAGGGTGATCAACTTCTGATAGTTATGGTCTATGTAGATGATATCATTTTTGGTGGTAGCAATGATGAGATGTGCAAGTTGTTTCAGAAGACAATGCAGAGTATGTTTTAAATTTCAATGCTAGGTAATTATCTTTCTTTCTTGGGTTACAAATTACACAATCAAACAAAAAATATTAATTTCTCAAATCAAGTACATAAAGAAGGCGCTAAGTAAGTTTAAGATGGAAGACTACATACAAGTAGGGACTCATATGGCTACATGATGCAAGTTGAGTAAAGATGAATCTTCTTTGGTAGATCAAACCTTGTACATATCTATGATTGGTAGTTTGTTGTGTGTGATAGCATCTAGACTTGATATAATGTAGGTAGTTGGAATGGTAGCTAGATTTTAGGCAGCACCTAAGGAAACTCATGTCAAAGCAGTAAAGAGGATATTCAGATATCTGGAGGCTACAATATATTTTAGAATATGGTATCCAAAGAGTGAAAATTTCACTCTAAGTGCATATATAGATGCAAATTGGGTAGGAAGAATGGATGACTAGAAGAACACAAGTGGTGGAGCATTATTTCTTGGTGATATTTTGATGTCCTGGATGAGAAAGAAACATGACTCGGTTTCATTATCTACAAAAGAAGTGGAATACATTGTTGCAACTTCATGTTGCACTCAAGTGCTTAGTGATGGGTCTAGTTAATGGTTTATTTTTTGTTTTTTTTAATGCATAATTTTAGACATTATCAGGAAATAATACTCCTATGCTATGTTATCTTTTCATTCTTATTATACAACCTTGGACCTGAATTATAGTAATCAAAATATAGTTACGATATAGTAGCATTGCATAATTTATACGTGAGTATGTATGAAATGTGGATGGAATTCTATGTTTAATCATGGTAGTTAGCTTTGTGTATATGTTTTGTGGATTAACCTCTTGTAGCCTAAGACACTATAGCTCACAACAACTAGAATTTGTAGCCCGCAACAAAAGGACTTGGACAACGAAACAAGAGAAGTTCCAGATCAAGTTGAGTGTAATAACTACCATGTGGAGACACCAAATGGAGTTAGTTATGCATCATTATGGTAGTTAATAAGGTGTTGAAGAAGAATAATTCTCTTGTTGATAGGATTTTGGATGATTGTTTGTGTGTTCCACATGCAAATCTATTTTGGAGAGTTTTAATTCCATTAGAACTCTTGTTTCTTTTTAGTTGTAGTTTGAATAGTTCAATCTTAACTACATACTCTGACATCTAGGGAGTTGTAGTTAATGGTTTTAGTTAGGATTTTTGTTTAGAATTAACTCCCCCGTGCTTGTATATAGCTGGTGGTTGAGTCCTTAAAGAGTGTTGTTGATTTAGTATTTTTTTTATCAGTTGTTTTCTCAGCTTTCAGTTATCATCTACAAACATGTTGATTATTCAAAATGATTTCCTTTAACACGATCTATGAGGAAGATTTTGTGTAATCTTTTGTGATGTGTAATGAATGAAGTTCAAGTTCATATTAATGCATAGAATCTAAAGATTTAGATTTGGTTTTAGTTAAGTGAAGACAACCATTTGAGTAGGCCACTCAAGGTAACTATTCTTCACTACATTTGCAGTTATTTATTTTTGTTTAGTAGTTATTTATGATTATCATTACTTCATAAATTGCATGTAAATCATAATAGATTATCATATTTTGATTATCAGTAATAAATGTTCATGAGAATGAATGCATTTAATTAAATTGTAGCACTCTAGAGGTTAGAATAATAATAGTTACCAGTTTGAGTAGTTTTGAGCTAGTTTCAGTAATTCTTTATTAGCAACAGTTTAGTTATAGGTTATATTGTAGGCACCTGTAGCCATTAGCGCTAGTTTACTTCTTTCACAATTATATGTTTATGTGATTTTACAGTAAGTAGAATACCTTTAATAGGATAAACTAGGTAGCCTCGGGTCTCTAAAGGAACATATAGTGCAACATTATGACAAGTTTACAAACCTCAGTTGACAATTTAATGTAGTCTTTACAATGTTGAGTGGACTATTCAACTAGTCATTCCTCTGAATTTTATGGTTTATACAAATTTTACAAGACACTAGTTTAGACTCTACATTTTTGGCACCATTGTCGAGGATGGTGCTACCTTCATAGACTTGTTTTTTTCAAACTTTCATAGTTTATAATTTATTTTCAGCATTAGGACTATTAGACTTAATCTTTTTCAAAATACCAGAAAGTTACACTAACACTATGCAGGACCGCTACTATACAAATCCATATTCATTCTATCTGGAGGTAGAGAGACCACTTGGGTAGATTCTCCCCTCTACAAACCAAGAATCCATAGTAGAAATTGATGACTCTAGTACTCAAAACGAGGGTAATACTGAAGAAGAAATTTCCCTATCACAAACATCTACTACACCTACAGAGGGGATGTACTAAACCATGGGTGATGCACCTAGGCATGACCCAAAACATGTGACCTTTGAGTTTCCAATTACCCACCAAGAAAGGGCTACAATGCTGAAGAATATCCCTCCTTCAACATTACCAGTCTTTTACGGGTTGGTGATTGAAGACACATACACATTTATGTTTGAATTTGATGTCCTATGTTAGATATATGACTATACCTCTGATGTTCATAGGCTCAAGCTCTTCCCTACCACTCTAAAAGATGCAACCTTGAGATGGTTTATGGGAGTAGGCAAGGATGTTATTACCAACTAGGATACCATGAAAACAATGTTCTTGGAAAGGTACCAAGATTATTGTAGAGGAATTGATAGGAGGAGATATGACATTTTTCAATATGTCATAGAAGGAGGATGAGGCATTAGAAGACTATGTGGAGAGATTTCATTTTACTATGAATAAAATCCCACAAAACAAGTTATCTAAAGAATCCCTCAAGTTAGTATTTTTGAGGGGAGTCAATGAGGAGTGTATGGATGCCCTCAATATTATTGGGAATGTATATATCTCTAAAATACCATTTGAATAAATCTGTAAGGTCTACATAAATTACTCCAGAACCTTCACTAAGAGGCCAAGAGGAGAGAGGATATCCACTATTGGAAAATCATCTACTGGGGTTTCAAAGATAGAAATAAGAAATTTTCTATCCAACATGAAGGAGGGCATTATCAATCACCTAGAAACTCAGTTGGACACTCTCCATATAAAGAAGAAGCAAGAGGAGGCTAAATCAATGACCATTGAATATTGCCATAGTTGTAGGCAAAGGAAAGAAAACTATAAATGCAAGAGGGTGGCTAGTATGCAACAAGATAAAATAGAGAAACTTGATTTTCAGCCACTTGAAGGAGAGGATGGACAACTATTTTACATAGATCAAAGAAGGTCGTGGAAAAAAATACAATGTATGCCACAAGACCCTCTTAACTTCAATTCATCTTTTCCCATTGGAAATTAAAAAAATTATGCCTGGAATTCCTATCCCTGGCCAAACCCACAACAATGGCCACAACCTGAACAAAATTGGAACCAACAAAAAACAAATCCTTGGCCACAACAAAATTTCCAAGGTTCCAATTACAATCCTCAATGGACAACCTAGCAAAACCAATGGCAATATCAATGGAAAAAAGGTCAATAGTGGTAGCAACAAAACATGAATTACCAATAGCCTATGCTTCCTCCTCAGCCCCAACAAAAAGCCATTATGCCTCCATGAAATCCTACATCCTCGCCAGCAAGACCACCATAATTACCTACCCAACCTATGCCTAACCCTAACAATAAGCTTGACCAATAGGCTTAAACTAATGAAGCTATGCAATACCCCACCTATGGGGTAGAGGTGAGTGATGTTCACCTTAGGTTAGGGAAACAACTAGTTGGACCTTTATCCCCTGAAATTACTGAGATGGAGGATGAGGAACCTAAAGTTGAAGTTGAAGCTTCAAACAAATCACCTTTGGAACCCGAGTCAAATCAGGTACACCAGACTACCTCAATTCCAAAGCCTCCTTTCCCTAAACTTTTAGCCATTCAAAAAAATCATACACAAGCTGATAAAAACCTACTAGGTCAACTAAAGGATGTAATAATCAAGATCCCTCACATCCAAGCTATTAAGGATATCCCATTTTACAATAAGACTGTGAGGGAACTATGTCTTACGAAACTAGGAAGAAAAAGGAAGTACCCTCAGACAGTTCATGTCTTAGGGAACCTTGTTGATATCATGTTAGGGAACATAACTATCCCTAAATACATAGACCCTAGTAATCTAGTAATGGACATGAAGATTAATGAGGCCCTTATCAAGAACACCTTGATAGAATTAGGGTCAGAAATCAATGTCATGACTAAAGATACAATGCAATTAATTCAGTTAGCCAACCTTAGACCTACACCAACTACTTTATAGTTGGATGATAGGTCAACAGTCAAGCCTGAAGGAATCATTGAATATTTAGTTATTGCATTAGATTCTTGGGAATATCTTTATGATTTTATAATATTGCTGCCAAAGGTAAACATTGCAGGATATCCACTCATCCTAGGAAGACCATGGTTATCTACAGCTGATGCATTCATTGGTTGTAGGTTTAAAAATATGATAATATTTAATGGGATCATGACCAAGAAATTGGTCCTCTATCTTCTATCCCAACCTCATGTTGACCTTGAGCACACCATTTAGCCCACTTTGGATGAGGAAGATAACTATTCCCTATATACTTTGATGAAAATAGAATGCAACCCTTTATTGGATGATTAGGATTAAGATGAGTTGATTTCTCATATAATACAAAATGACTCTGGTAGGAGCCCACAACAACATAATTGTCTCTGATGCCTATAAGACTTGTCAATTCCTTAGAAGAAATATCTCAAATATTTCATTACTTACTGCCACAATAGTGTGTACCAATCATTCCTAGCCTTGACCTCTCATCTGTGCAAGAATCATCCAAATAACTAGAAATCATGCCAAGAAGAATGTTGAACATAAACAATGCATTGATTGAAGAACATCATAATTCCCTAACTACTATATTATAGACACATACATCATTATATTCATGGGACTACCATGATATGAAGGGTATAGATCTTGACTTATGTATGCATAGGACCTATATAAATGATGGTTATAGGCCTATTAGATAGCCTCAAAGATGAATGAACCCTACCTTGAGACAAATAGTCAAAGATGAGCTTCAAAAACTCCTTGATGCATGCTTCATTTATCCTATATCTGACAATGAATGGTCTCACCTTTAGTCATTGTTCCCAAGAAAGGTGGCAAATAGAGAGTATGTGTAGATTATAGGGAATTGAACACAACCACTAGGAAGGACCATTTTACATTACCCTTTATAGATCAAGTGATTTGACTCATTAGCAGGGAAGAAGTACTTTTCATTCTTTGATGATTTTAGTGGTTACAATCAAATAAAAATTGCTCCAGAAGATTAGGACAAAACAACATTTACTTGTCCTTTGGGTACTTATGCTTATTATATTCTTCCCTTTGGTTTATGCAATGTCGTAGCTACATTTTAGAGGGTAGTGCTCAACATCTTTTCTGATTATGCTCATGACTATATGGAGATATATATGGATGACTTCACCACATATGGGGAAACTTATGAGGAAGCCCTTAGCAATCTATAAAAGGTAATAAAGAGATGTAAAGAACACAATTTATCTGTCAATAATGAAAAGTGTTTTATGATGATGACTCAGGGAATTGTTTTAGGGCACTTCATATCCAGTGTAGGGATACAAGCTGATCCACATAAGATAGAAATCATTTCTATGCCAGAAGCTTCCTTGGCCATCTAGGCTATTATAGGAGGTCCATTAAAGACTTTAGTAAGATTGTTGCACAATTATTTTTTTGTTGACTAACGACATAGAATTTGATTGGACATTAGAATGCCACCATTCCTTTGAATATCTGAAGAAATCCTTAACCCAAACACCTATTTTAAGGGAGATAAATTGGACCTTACCTTTACATATACATACTAATGCTTTAGATTTTTCTATTGGAGCAATTTTTGGTCAAAAAGAAGGTACCAAAGAATATGCTATTTACTACATTAGCAAAAATATTTAGGGAGTAGAGCTAAATTATACTATTATGGAGAAGGAGATGCTAACAGTGGTGTAGGCCATCAATAAATTCAATAATTAAATTACTATTTATCAAGTTTTTATCCACACAGACCATACAACTATCAAATATTTAATGAAAAAACCTATAGTAGAGGGTAGACTAGTTAGATGGTTTCTCCTTCTACAAGAGTTTGATATTACAATAGTGGACAAGCCTGGTAAGACTAATGTAGTAGAATATTTTATGTCAAGGTTTCCAATAGAATCAATAGAGGGGTAGTGGATTAGTCATTTCTAGATGAGAACTTATTTTCTCTTAATTTACATATACCTTGGTATGCTAACATTGCAAACTATTTAGTGATAGGGTAGATTCCACCTCACTTTTCTCCAAGGGAAAAGAGATAGTTGGTACATAAGTGTTTTCCATACTCTTGGATATCAAGTTATTTTTTCTACACTGGCCTAGACAATATCATGAGAAGGTGGATAAGGGAATATGAAGTCTTTGATATCATTAAGGTTTGCCATGATGAAACATTTGGGGGTCATTTTGCAGCAAAAATAAAAACATTCAAAATCCTCACAACTAATTATTGACCAACTTTACACAAGGATTATATCAAGTATACAAGGAGCTGTGATAGGTGCTAAAGAATTGGTAAGCCAACAAGGAGTGATGAAATTCCATTACACCCTCAGTTGACACTAGCTCCCTTTGACAAATGGGGTTTAGATTTTATTCGACCAATTTCACCTACTTCTAACAATAATGAGTACATTCTAGTTTATACTGGTTATCTGACTAAGTGGGTGGAAGTGAAAGCATTACAATTTTCTAGATCAAATGGCAATGTGGCTAAATTTTTGTATGAGGAAATTTTTACTAGGTATGGAGTACGTAGGGAAATTGTGATTGATAAAGGTCCACAATTTACTTCAAAACTCATCACCAAATTGGTTGAAGAATATCAAATCAAGCACAAAAATTCAACACCTTATCACCCTCAGACCAATGGCCAAGTGGAGGATACCAACAGAGAAATTGAAAGTATTCTAGCCAAGACAGTACAATTACATAGGAAAGATTGGGTTGTTATGTTACCAAAATTAGTATGGGCATATAGAACAACCTAGAAAACAACAACTGGTTTTACACCCTATGAGCTAGTATATGGCAAAACAACAATCCTCCTAATTGAGTTTGAATATAAGACATTAAAAACAGTAGTAGAGTTGATCATGGATCTCACAACAACTCAAAAGGAGAGGTTACATCACTTAAATAGGCTAGATGATATCAAGATGGAGGCCATCCATCACATCGAGAAGTACAAAAGCAAAGGATAAAGTGGCATGACCAATATATCAAGATAAATGAATTTAATGTAGGAGATTGAGCCTTATTATATGATTCAAGATACAAGGATTTCAAAGGGAAACTTCAATCTAGGTGGTTGGGACCTTATGAGATCAGCCAATTCTTTCCTAATGGAGGAGTAAAGTTACATACTATAGATGCAATGAGGTTCTCACTCCTGGTTAATGGCCACTGATTGAAACTTTATAAGAAACCACTATAGAAGGAAGATTTTATTTTTTCTCTATTTCAGTAGTATGGACCTCACAATGATCAAGATATGGGTTCAAAAACACAAAGTGATGCCTCAATAGAAAAAAATACACCAAGTCCTTCAGGTGATTCAAAGATTAAGATATACAACTCAATCCCTGAGATCACTCAACTTTAAATCCTTATTCTGCCTCACAAGCACACACAACATGGTTATAATGTTGTACATACTTTTTCCAGAGGGACATGTCTTATATATACAATTGTCAACATTCAAAAAGGGCCCTATTGCACTAGGGACTTGATGCTGAAGGTACCTGTAACATCGTCTAGCGAAAAAAATTTAAATCAATTAGTGTCACATTAAAATTATAGTTCACACATTTTCACCTCAAAATTCTCACATGCAGTATCCATCTTATCATAATAAGTACATATAGCATGCCCAACTTATTTCCTACTGCCAATTCAAATTTTAAACGTTTGAACTGTCACATCACCAACTATTATCCATCTATTTTGTTTCATTACCTTACGTCCACCACCTTGTCATTCATTCACCTACAATTACTTCTTGTCACATCAAATGATACTATAGATACATTTTATTCATCTCACAGACATAACATTCAGTTAGTCACCTCTGATAGGTACACAAGGTACACTATCATTATTACCATAGATTTCTTAACACTTTCATTATGTATTTCATATTAAATTAAGCATGCAATATATTCATAACATTTATTTCCATACTTTCTAATCATACCTCCACGTATCACAAGTTTAAGTGAGGTCACTTCAAACCTTATGTTGGGGGGAGGGTACAATTCAGCCATTCAACCATAATTCAGCCAATTTTTTTTGTTTTTCGCCACCTAAAACCAAATGCAAACAAATAGATATGACATAAAAAAACCCTTTTTTTCCTAAAAATTGTACCTACTTTTTGCTGATAGTTTCAATTTCCAATTCCCTAATCCTATGATATTGAGCTAAGTTGAACTCATAACCCATTTTTAAGCTCAAAAGGGAAGTTGCAGTTATAGTATGGTAGTGAAAATGCATGAGGAATTATTAGAGTAAGAGAAGGGTTTGAGGGCGGTGAAGTGAAAATTGAGCTGAATTTTCAAGGTTAACACATTGAACAGAGGTAAAAGAGATTTATAATGGGAGGTGATGTTATTAGGAGAGAGTCGTCGACTCACAAGCAGATACTAGAAGATACAATGGTATTATGTATCTTCACAAGAGTTGGTGTTGGAGATTGAAGATTGTATCAAATGGTTGTCATTAATGTTAGCAAGTTGTCATTGATGTCAACACAGTATTGTATTTATGAATCATTCACTAGAAGATATTTCCCATTGAAGATGACCATTATATGTGGTCTGCTATGTTGGATTTTAGGTTTGGTGCCTACCATGTGACAAAATTGATTTTGATATTTGAAGACCTTGGCCGACTTAACATGTGCAATACTCTATGGATGTTTGGCTGACCTAATTGATGAGTATGATACATATATATTTATATGCATATATATCTCTCCGGAATAGATGAAGAAGAAGAAATATAAAAAAGGGGATATGAAAATATATGGAAGATATGGGTGTATGTGAGGTTATGCAAAGAAGGATATAGAGGTAGAAAAGGTTGTGAATATAGTAGAACAGAATAAGCGAAGCAAGTGAAGACAATAAGTGTGTGATTAGAGTAGAATAATTAAGTGATTACTGATATCTAGTACTACCTGTACCAAGCTTCATCTAGAAATAATCTAGCACAAGAAAGGTGTAATTCATCAATTCACTTTTAGTGGTAAGCCATCACTTTTGTATCTTTGTAGCAGTGAGCCATTCGGGTTGTAGCCCTGTGGATAGTGAGTCCTTACTTTAGGAAGTGAGCCTTATTCCAGGTAGTGAATCTTTTTGTAATCAGTTTTGATATTCTCTATAGTGTGAGTTAATCCTCACCATGTTTTTTCCCTCATTGGGTTTTCCATGTAAATTTGGTGTTACTATTTTTATGTGATAACTTTCAGTTTCTGCACTTATAGATAAATCATTAATGATTTAGTTCTAGCAAATAGTGAAAGAAATTATATTGGTGACAACTAATTCACCCCCCTCTCATTTTTCTTGTTGAACAATTGGTATCAGAGCAAGATCCTTTGGAATAAGTCTTACAGCTTGAAGGAGATCTTGGCAAGTTGAACAAATGGTGAAGGGATCTGACCTAGATGAAGAATTAAGAATAGAGACCTCAGAATCTAAGAATGAAGATCTGAAAGAAAATGTCAAGCAAGCTAGTGAATGTATTCAGAAACTAAGAAATCAGATCCAAAAATTCAAGTTGAAGCACAAAGAAGTTTATCAGGAACTAAAAGAAGCTAATGAGACTATTGAAAATCTAAGGATGAAACTTGAAGAAATAAAAAAGGTGGAAGAAAGTATAAAATTGGAAATTAAGCAAAGGAAAGAAATTGTCAATCAAAAAATTAAAAAAATGTGAAAATATTGAACAAGAAGTAATAACTCTTAAATTTGATTTGGAGAAGGAATTTTTTTTTAAAGACAAATTCAAGATAAGCTCGGGATTGCTTGATGAATTGATTTCATCTCAGAAGCCTACAAAGGATAAAGGTGGTATAGGACTCAAAGAAGGACACAGCTCAAAAACTGACTGAAGTTTCAACAAAATGAATTATCAAAGGAGAAGTAGTACTTATCAAGGCAAGAATAGAAGGATCAATACCGAAAGGATACCCAACCAGCAACCTAATAATCAAAGGTACACATCTTTTAATGGCTTTTGTTACTCATTTAATAAATTAAAACATAGAGAAACACAATGAAAAAGAATGATGAATCAGAATAGATTAAGTCAGAATATTGAATTCTTTGTTGGACAATGCTATGTGTGCAACAAGTTTGGACATAGGTCTACCAAATGTAGAAGTCAGATAATGATGAATGGATTCAATGCCGGTAGAAGATTTAATTCATTCCAAGGTTACTGTTACATGTGCAATATTTTTGGACACAAGGCCAACCAGTGTAGGACAAAGATGAACAAGAACTCTCATAATCAAAGACCGGTTGTGTGCCACTCTTGCAACAAACCAAGACATTTTTCAAAATTTTGCAAGAAAAAAGTTGGGATGAAATCGAATCCAGAATAGAAAGACAAGTTAAATCTTGAAGAAGTGAGAAGAGAAATGGCAAATATTTTGAGAAAGAAAGAAGAACCTGAGAACAAGGACAAATCAAAGAATCTTGTATTTGCATCTGGTGCAAATGCCTCTTCTATGAACTAAATTCGATAATGGCTTTAGGAGGAGCAATCATAGAAAAATCTATCTAGCCCTGAGTATAAGAGGTTTCATGTGATGAAATAAGAATAAGTGATGAAAATTCTCATTCTGAAGGAAATGAAGAAAAATTCGATAGAAAATAAGCAATACAGAGGATTTGCGAAACTATTTTTGGCTACAGTACATTTTACAATATGGCTAATAGCTTTGGCAGGAGAAGGTTCTAACAGAGTGAAGTACGAATGATGATGTCACAAGCAATAAATTATGATTTATGATGAAACCCTAAAAAGCGATAATAAGGAAAATTGAGTAGTCATTTTTGAAGTAAACAAACTGAGAAGTGAAAGAGTTAGCTTTTTGGCAAGCGAAAGTACGGAGAACTAGGTTGAAGCAATGGAGTCAAAGGAAATGGTGATATTCAATCCACAGAGCAACCAATTGTAGAAATTGAATAAGTTACAGATTGATCAGTTTGATCAGGAAAAGATTAGGAATCTCAAGACTTATCTTTCAGTTGAGGAAATACAAATAGTCAAGAATCTAGGGCACAAGGGATTAGATATTTGGAGAAAATTTAGATACTTTCCAAATGTGGACATTGTTCGGGATATTCTAAATAGAATTCAAGGTGAACAGATGATCCTTGACAAACCCTATGAAATCACAAAAGAAGCAATTGTAGCAATAACAGGATTATGCAATTATGGACCCGTTCTAGTCGAGAAGTCTATAAAGAACAAAGAGGTTGAAGCCCTAACTGGAGTAACAAGAGATCAAAGGGCACTTATAATTCACACCATAATTGACCTAGTAATAAGGTATGTGGTAAATGGCATCTCAAATGTAAGATTTATTTCAAGAATAGGGAAGGTACTACCTCTGCGATTTTCATTTATGTTACACATCAAATGATTAAGAATAAGGAGGATTTTGACCTATGTGAATTACTGAGAAATCAATTAATGGAAAATATAACAACGACAAAGAATGAAAACTATCCTTTTCACTTTGGATCTCTAGTTATATGCTTGATGATGTATTTTTTGAATTCATTACCATTGAAATAAAATGTTGTGTGGAATTCAGCTACACTTGTTGGGAAGAAAGTTTATCGATATTTGAACTATCTAGCTAAAAAAGAAAAGGTCTGCAAAGAATATTTTGAAATCAAAATGAATGCATGGAATTCTGGTGTAGTTGTCCAGTTATTATATCTGAAGCAGGATCCTCCTCTGGAAAGAATAAAACAAGAAGAATCGGTTCATATTCCCCTCTAGAAATAAAGAAGCAAAAGATAGAGGAAAAGGGAGAAGAAAAGGAAACGAAAATTGCAAAAATATTTGATCTAGTATCAACAGATGATGATGAATATGTCACTAAAGAAAAAGTGTTAAAAATTCTTGAGCAACTTGATGGATTGAAGAAGATTGGAGATATGTGGTTGACTCGACCCTCAT
Source organism: Sequoiadendron giganteum (assembly GCA_007115665.2). Lineage (NCBI taxonomy): Eukaryota > Viridiplantae > Streptophyta > Pinopsida > Cupressales > Cupressaceae > Sequoiadendron > Sequoiadendron giganteum. Next base: position 364,061,305 of record CM021109.1, read on the forward strand.
ATGAACAAGATGAAATTCCAGACGCTCTGGCCATTTACATAATTCATAATGATACTGGTCGAATAAAATTGGCAAGTATCTTACCATAAGTATTGATCGAACAGATTGAAGACAGATTAAAGGAACTGTCACCTAGTGAAACAACAAAAAAGGATGAAATTCAATTGGCTATGGAAGAAAGATGTCCTAATACACAAAATAAGTTGAATGTGAGTATAAATGAGCTAAAAACCTGCATCAAGAGTGTAAACATTGTATACAGGTATTGTCTCTAGTGGCCTATTGCTATTGGGAACTACAGAACAATAATTGATTCTATTGAGCATGAACTAAACTCTATTGGAAAAAACATATGATGTTCTTGATGACAAGGATGGAACACAAAAGAAAAGGATCAACTCCTTACAATGTGATCTTATTGTCATCATGGTAAAAAGGGATAATATTGTGAAGACCTTTTGGAAAGTCAAAGATATAACTAAGTTGATATTGGAACAGCTTTTCGATCTCTTGGAAGATGTTGAGATCAACACACAAAATACTACTATTCCAGATACTCTTCTAGAAACAATTGATTCTATAGAAAAGAACAACAGTATTTGTCTATGCATTAGGATGGCAGTGGATTCTTGAAATACATGTTTTCTAGAATTGAAAGAAAAATATAAGGAAATATTTTAAAGAAAGAAGGATTGAGGTAAAGAATCATGTTTGATGGTCTTTTTTGTAGAATTCATGTAATAAAAAGGAGAGATGGAGAGATGAAGAATCCAAAAAAACTTTTTGTAAAGAATAGTTTTGATAGAGGGAGCTTTCTGTACACTCAATACAATATACTTGAAAATATTTTTGTCATTGATGTCAAAGGGGGAGAAAGGAAGCATGTGAAACAAATGAAATATTTACAAAAGTTATTATTGATGGTTCTTTACATCTTGTGTTGTCATCAATGACAAATGGGCAGATTGTTGGAGATTGAAGATTGCATTAAATGGTTGTCATTAATGTCAGAAAGTTTTCATTGATGTCAATACAGTATTGTATGTATGACTCGTTTACCGGAAGATATTTCCCATTGAAGATGACCATTATATGTGGATTGGTATGTTGGTTTTTAGGTTTGGTGCCTACCATGTGACAAACTTGATTTCGATATTTGAAGACCTTGGCCAACTTAGCAAGTGTAATACTCTATGGATGTTTGGTCAACCTAACTAATGAGTATGATGCATATATATCTCTCCAGAGTAGATGAAGAAGAAATATAAAAAAGGGGATATGAAAATATATGGAAGATATGGGTGTATGCAAGGTTATGAGAAGAAGGATATAGAGGTGGAAAAGGTTGTGAATATGGCATAAAAGAATAAGTGAAGCAAGAGAAGACAATAAGTGTGTGATCAAAGCATAACTATTGAGTGATTACTAATATCCAGTACTACCTATACCGAGCTTCATCTGGAACTGAGTCCAACACAAGAAAGGTGTAATTCATTAGTTCACTTTTGGTGGTAAGCCATCACTTTTGTATCTCTATGGCAGTGAGCCATCCGGGTTATAGCCCTATGAACAGTGAGTCCTTACTTCAAGAAGTGAGCCTTTTTGTAATCAACTTTTATATTGTTTATAGTGTGATTTAATCCTCACCCTGGTTTTTCCCTCATTGGGTTTTCCATGTAAATCTAGTGCTACTGTGTTTATGTGATAAATTTTAGTTTATGCACTTATAGATAAATCATTAATGATTTAGTTCTAGTAAATAGTGAAAGAAATTGTATTGGTGACAACTGATTCACCCCCCCTCTCAATTGTCATGTTCAACAGTCGGTTGGCTCGATTATTTCCTAAAGCTGACAGAATTTGACAATGACATAGCAAGAATATTTGCAGTGGCATTGGAGCACGATGAAGAAATGGTAAAATGGTTTTCAGTAGATGCATCTGAAGTTGCCATAGCAGAGGTATCTAGGTTGCCTAAGACTAGAGAAAATTTTCCAGTTACAGAAGATGTAGTGGCTACAAAAGAAGAATTCTATGAGTGAGGAGAAAATTTGGATTCATCATCACAAGGTACAAAGATACTTTCTCTTCCATGGTTTTGGGCCAATTGTGCTTCCTATGTCATTAGACACCTTACTTGTGATGGTAGACAAAATATTTTATATACTATACATTTCAAATTTCTTAGTCACCCGCACCATAATAGGCTAGTAAATGTGCCAAATCTTCTTTATAATATGCTAAAAAGGATGGCATCTGAGTATCAGAGGAAAAAAAGTGACACGGCCTTATTGCATCACTGTTTGATTGCCCTATTAGTAAAAAGAAGCTTGAGAATTCAATACCCACATGTAGCCTAGGAATATTTTGTGAAATGTGAAGATATTAACAATTTAATTAAGGCACCTATAGTACCTGAAACTTTAGAGCCACAAGCTAAACCTACAAAAGGAATTTCTCCTATCTCACCTATGGCTTCACCTACTCATAGCCAAGGTGAACCTAAGGAGCACAATGTACCAGAGTCTAGGTCACTAGCAATATAATAAATTGTATCTTCTTCTAAACCACCAAAACCCAAAAAATAGAAGAGGCAGTACATCGAAAACATCCACACCTTCCAAAATTGAGAAGAACAAGAGGATGTTGAGAAAGAGACACCTACATCGAGGCATTCAAGCCCATTGAAAAATAAGGTGTTATGAGGGGGAGTGTGGAAAAACTTGAAGAAGAGGAAAAGAGAAAATAACAATAGGAAGAAGATGTGATGTTGGTTGAAATAAACTTCAAAGGGAAGGGAAATGTCCCTGGAAATGTGCATACACCTGTGAAGAGGAAGAGATATGTGTCTACCACTTATGATTCACACTCAGAAGATGTGTTTATTGCCAAGAAAACACAAAAGAAAACCCCAGATAGTCCTACTTATGAAGACTATGATTGTATAGGGGGTGGTAAAGATCAGCTTTTGGAAATAGAGGAATTGTTTATAGAAGATAGAAATGTCAAGAAAGAGCTTCGCAAAGCTTTGGACATAATTAAACATCTGGAAGAACTAGTGCAGAGTTATGAAAAGAAAGACAAAGAAAGGGAGACAAGAATATAAGAACTAGAAGAAAAATTGCAAACATATGGCCATGGTGCAAAGCTAGATCTATTGGCACAATTGACAATTACCAAAATAGGGGATAGAGAACTTGCAATAGAAAATCAGAGACCTCCTCCCATAAAAACTCCAATTCACCATACAACTTTGTCTCTTGGTTATTAGCTATGGAAGGTGACTGATAAATTTGCATGGGAAAAAGAAAAGTGGAGGAAATAAAATGAAACTTTGATTGCAGAACATGCAAAAGTGCTAGAAGGAAAAGAGATTGAGATAAGGAGATTAGCAGTCATATTGGAAGAAGTGGAAAATAAATCTGCCCAAATTATAAGATGTGAACCTCCAGCAAGAACATATGCACTATTTTTGCAAGAAAAAATTCCGAGTTTTTAGTTTAGTATGCTAATCAGTAACCAATCAATTGGGATGAGTAGGAAATTTGAGTTTCTTAATGTTTTTTTTTATTCTACACCAAAAGAGCATGATCAATTATGTGAATACTATTTTCACAACTATGCAGTGTCGGATGAAACATAATGGAATCCTTTGATGTTTGTAGGGGATCTCTAGGTAGGGGAACTATCATCTTATTATAGGAATGAACAATTTAGGGGATAAATAATGGAAGAATATGGGGAGAGGGAGAAATCAGTTGCTCTCCCAATAAGGAAAGAGTCTAAAGACCCTGATGCACTTATAGATGAATGGTTGAAACTCCTAGATCATAAAGTTGTAGGAAGATTATGAAACTAAGAATAGAGGATTATAAAGGAATGCAAAAATTAGTTGTGGGATTGGGTTAGCAATGTTACAGTTATATGCAAAACAAATGGAACAACTTGACCCCAGAGTTGCAGAGAAAAGAAACTCATTTATTATACAATTTTTACCACCATGCTTGAGAGGGTATCGGATACATGAAGATTGTTGCAAACGTATGACTTCACTGGGTAACACTCACATTCCATCCACCTACGCTAATGTATTCAATTCCACATTGGACCGAAGAAAAAGGTGAGGAGTGTGATAAATTCGGGATCATCAGAATGAGACAAATTGCAGCTTATAGAGGTTTCTACTTAAAATATATCAATTGATTTGATGTTCTCATGGACCTCAGGGAGATCACCCTGCGATATAATTTGCACCCCGATTATTTTTCTTGACAACAAGAAAAAGTATAGTTGGGAGGAGTGGCAAGTCTATTTAATGGTTTATTTTCTATTACTTTTATGCAAACTTTTAGACATTATCAGGAAATCCTTTTAGGAAATAATCCTATGCTATGCTATCTTTTCATTTTTTATTATACAACCTTGGACCTGAATTATAGTAATGGAAATATACTTATGATATAGTAGCATTGCATAATTTATATGTGAGTATGTATGAAATGTGGATGGAATTATGTGTTTAATTATTGTAGTTAGCTTTGTGTATATGTTTTTTGGATTAACCTCTTGCAGCTCGAGACACTGTAGCCTGCAGCAAAAGGAGGACTGGACAATGAAATAGGGGAAGTGCCAGATCAAGCTAAGTGTAATAACTACCATGTGGAGACATCTGATGGAGTTAGTCATGCATCATTATGATAGTTAATAAGGCACTGAAGAAGAATAATTTTCTTGTTGATAGGATTCTGGATAATTGCTTGTGTGTTCCACATGCAAATATGTTTTACAGAGTTTTAATTCTATTATAACTCTTGTTTCTTTTTAGTTACAGTTTGAATAATTCAATCTTAACTACATACTCTGATATCTAGGGAGTTGTAGTTAATTATTCTAGTTAGGAGTTGTTTTTAGAATAAATTCCCCATGCTTGTATATAGTCGGTGGTTGAGTCCTTAGAGAGTGTTGTTGATTTAGTATTTTTGTTACCAGTTATTTTCTTAGCTTTCAGTTATCATCTACAAAGATGTTGATTATTTGGAAATGATTTCCTTGAATACGATCTAGAGGAAGATTTTTTGTAATCTTTTGTGATGTGTAATGAATGAAGTTCAAGTTCATATTAATGGATAGAATCTAAAGATTTAGATTTGGTTTTAGTTAAGTGAATACAACCACTTGAGAAAGCCACTCAAGGTAATGGTTCTTCACTACATTTTTAGTTGTTTATTTCTATTTAGTAGTTATTTTCATTTATCATTACTTCATAAATTGCATGTAAGTAAGAATAGATTCTCATATTTTGATTATCAGTAGTGAATGTTCATGAGCATAAATGCATTTAGTTAACTTGTAGCACTCCAGAGGTTAGAATAAGTTTAGTTATTAGTTTGAGTAGTTTTGAGTTAGTTTCAGTAATTCTTTGTTAGCAGCAGTTCAATTATAGGTTATGTTGTAGGCACTCGTAGCCATTAGCACTAGTTTACTTGTTTCACTATTATGTGTTTCTATGATTTTCCAACAAGTAGAGTACCTTTAAAAAGATAAACTAGGTAACCTCAAGTCTTTGAAGGCACATATAGTGCAACACCATCACAAGTTTACAAACCTCGATCAATAATTTAATGAAGTCTTTACAATGTTGAGTAGACTGTTCAGCTACTCATTCCTTTGAATTGTGTGGTTTCTACCAAGTTTACAAGACACTAGTTTAGAATCAACACTTTGGATGAAGCAAAACCTGAAGAAGATGAAGATTGAGTTTGATTAACCTATTTCTATTCTCTATGATAATAGTAGTGCCATAAATATCTCAGAGTCCAATAATGCACTCAAAGACAAATCACATTGCAAACAAGTATCATTTTTTGAGAGATAAAGTTGCATAAAGGAGGTGAAGTGGGAGTATGTTGAGATAAAGGAGCAAGTGGAAGATATTTTACAAAACAACTTCTTAAGGAGATACTTTAGTTTCTCCAGTAGAAGTTGGGAGTCGTTTCTCCCTCATCTTGAATCAAGAGGAAGTTCCAATTGAGGGGGATTCTACCCAAGAAACCAGTTTCCAAATTGTGCAGAGTACCAAAAATGCAAAAGGGGGAGTATTGACCTTTGCCATTGATATCAAAGGGGGAGAAAGTGAACTCAAAATGCTATATCTTCCAAGGGTGTGAAATCAATCTAAGGGGGATAAATGTGTTCGTGTGTGATTGGCTGGTTTTATGGGTGACCCAACATTTTGTTGCTTACCATCAATACCAAAGGGGGAGATTGTTGAACAAAGGTTTTCGCTGATGTCAAGGGTTTTCATTGATGTAGTAAGAGGATTGGTGTCAAAATGAGTTCTTTGTGTCAAGGTTCTAAGGCTAAGTAGTACATGAATTATCATTATATTCCCCTTGTCATATAATTTTGAGTTGCAGAGATTTGTATAAGTATGTTATATGTCAACAAATCAATATGGTTGTATACCTATCTATGTTGGAAATTGTATTATCATAACATTCATATCACTAAATCAAGAAACATACATTATTAGATACCAAGGAGTGTTTGTATGCTTTCAATATCATGCATGTATCTATTCACTATGACAATGGTGATTCAGAAGGTTGTACTAGAATGTTTCAATTCAATATTTATCAGGTTAAGTGTTTCCCAGGTCTACTTTGTGGAGGCATTGTAGGCTCTATGGTTTGAAAGGATAGTATGCCTACACTTATTCTATCATATTCTAGATTTTCGAGAGGATATGTTTAGCATGTAAAATTTTTGAAGTGACAAAAGGTTCTATGTGTCCATTTATCAACTAGTTGGTGTTTGAGACTTGTGCGGTAACGCCTAGTATCATATATAATTCAAATCTTGCATGTGGTGAACTAAGAGAGGAATTGTTTAAGGTTACTATGGTAGCAAATGACATCATTTTCTTTTGGTGGCAATAAATTTGAATTAGGACTAACCTATTGCATGTTTCATGTAATTGGAATTTAGGTCCACCTTATGTCATCCTAGCTATTTATGGATCCCTGACTAACATAGAAGAGTGTTAATGCAATATCATGCATATATTTATCTATTGTGTGGATGGATAAGTGTAGTATAATTACATCCGTGTGAAGAAACTTTTTCCACAAGTGTAAATTGAAGAGAAGGTGGTGAATATAAAAGATAGTTGCATTTCAGTGTGCGTGCCAGTATCAGAAGATCATATGCAGTATGGAAGAGTGTCAGTTATAACTCTAGCACATGTAGGAGGTGTCTTCAGCTATATAGAATATTTGCAAGCTTTATCTTTGTAATATGGTAGGATTGGTGTTCTACTTGTTGTATTGTTATACTGGGAATCGGTGTCTCTAGTAGGTTGGTGCCTACAAATACATTAGGGGATTGGTGTCTCTGATAGGCTAGTGCCTACTTCATATTGTAAAATTCACTTACATATTTCTACTTTGTGAGGCTAGATTTGGATAGTAGTTTCAAGTAGCTATTCTCATCGTGGTTTTTCCCATCTTTAGTTTCCACGTATATTTGGTGTTCTCTTGTGTGTATGTGTGCTCCCGATTTTTCTTAGTAGTAATGAAGATTCATGTTTCATGCTTAGTTATTTGTGCTAAGGTTCGTAGTGAAGAATCATATATTTTGATAATTGTGGTTGAGTTAATAATTTTAAATAAATTTTCTCTATTGATTCACCCCCCTCTTAGTAGATTGTGTGCCCTTCATGTTGTGGGTAATATAATTTGTCTTGCTATGAATCTTAATGACCTTAACAAGATACTAAATATAGGTGAATGTGTCTATGCTTCTAAGCACAAGACACATTCTAATATTCTTCATACCTTTTTTTATTTATTTTCTTAGAACTATGAGGAAATATTAGGCATTAAAAAACATTTTTTGTACATATTATTATCCTTTCTTGTGACACCAAAATAATAAAATAAAATATTAGGAAAATGCATCCCTAGGTGGAGTTAAAAATAAAAAAGTAAAAAAAATAAAAAATTAATAAGATCAATTGACTACTCTCACTAGATTTCCAACATTATTTTTATGATAAAACTAGATGGTTTTATTTGTAGATGCACTAATTTTTGTGACCTAAATAAAGTATATCATAAGGAATATTTGTGCATTCTAAATATCGATATGATCATTGACTCTTCAATTAGTCATGAAATTCTCTCTTTATGGATGATTTTTTTGAGCTAATAAAATTCTTATTAATCCATGAGACAACACAAGACTAGTTTCACAACACATTGGGGAACATAATGTTATGTGTTCATTCCTACCTTATGCATTATATTTTTGGAAGAATACATAGATGAAACTATTTCACTTCACGCATATCAAATTTATAATTTTCAACAATTATTCCCTAAAAACCATCTCAATTACACAATCTATAACAAAATAATTAAGCTATCTATCATTTTGTGGTTTTACTAGCTAACCACACTCTCTAGTTTGTATGTATTCTCAAGAAATATGTTGAATTTATGTGGAATAAAGAATGATAATAATCTTTTGACACAATAAAATCATATCTTGATTATCCTCCTAATTTGATGTCAATTATCTAGGTTCAATCTACTCGTCTCTATACTTCTTCCACTAAACATGACATGGTGGCCTACTAGCACAAGATGGTGATGATTCCATAAAGCATGTAGTGTATTACATAAGTCAAACATTAATTGAATATGAATTATGTTACACTTTTATAAAGAAACAATTCTTGTTTTTTTAATAAGTTTAAAAAAAAAATGACATTATATGCTCCATATCGAAACACATGTAATCATCAAGAATGGTCCACTAAATACATATTTTTTAAAGCTCGTTTATCTAGAAATGTTGCTAGGTGGGTCATGATCCTCATTAAATTTGATCTCCATTTTAATTCTCAAAAATTTATTTAAAGGTAAAAAATTATGGACCAATTGGTACAAGCTCCTTCTTCTTCCTCTTCTTCACCTTCTAATGCTTATTGTAATACAAAATTAGATTACAATGAAAAACAAATTTTAGTATAAAAATTGTACTCTTAGTTTGTGTAATGGAAGAAGTTTTTAAAAAAAATGAATTGATGTTGTTTTGTTGATTTATGGAACTCACATTAAAGCTAAAAAAATAGAAGATGGTGTGAGTTTTATGGTGAAAAAGTCTCAAAGTTAGGATTTATTCTTTCTGATGAAATTATTTTATTAAATTATACAAGGTTGGTTCTTCTATGAATAATATTAATGCCAAATAATTTTATTTGAATGGAAATGTAGAACACTCTATGAAAGATCAACAAATATTACATGTGTCACAGAAACTACTAATCCAATCACATTTGATTTTATAAATAAATATAATTTTATATATATTAAGAAAAAATTGATAGAGTGTATAAATGGATGCAATAATCTTCAAAGGATGAAATATTGGCTACTTCCCATTTTCCATAATTTACACAATTGCTTACAATTGCAAGTGATCAACATAGTAGAGATCACACACATTTTATATGGGCCCAATCATTCAAGTTTGTTTGTATTATAAAGACTTAACCATCATATATCCTTCATGATTAATAGCTTTGCAACCTTTCAAAGTGTTAAAAGGGACTTTTTTAGGATCAAAGGGGAACTAACGGTCAATTCATCTAGATCACCATAAGGTGGGTCCCACAAAGCATGAAGGTGAGGTGATTATTAAACAAACAAAAAGATCTCGGTCACATGGTTAAAGGCCATGGATTTAAAATGATGAATGGAATATATCTCCAATATTTAGCAGCCCTTATTTCTTTCAATTATTTGCAAGAATCATCAAAGGCAGGTGACATACTATTGGTTGAAGGTGGTGACTTTGAAGGTGTGTATTCAAATAGAATCTTATACATTAACAAAACCTATCATCTATAAAAGATAATTCTCATGCATTTTGATAAGGACACACCTTATATTTTGGAAAGGGGCATGTAAAGTGGGGCCTACATGGAAATATGGTGGTTCCATAGAAACTTAGATTTGAGATTTAGGGATAAATGGCCCCGCACGTTATAAGAAGCAAAGGGCACACAATTTCTTCATTGCTCAAGACTTGGGAAGTTATATTGGATATGTTAGAAGGATAAATAACATTATTGGAGGAAATAACACGGCCCACAACTAATAAAAAGTAAAAGCGGTCATATTTTATAAGAAAAATTTATAACTCATGACCCCATTTTGGTTTTACATTAATTGTGCGGAGTAATTTTAAGGTGGTAAATCTTCATCAATTGGAAAATAGTTTATATGGAGAAACTATTTTTTTTTTAGTTTAATGAAATGTGAGGGGGCTAAAATGACAAGAATATATTTCAAGTATTTATATTGTAATATTTTGGTCATAATAGACTATGTATTTGTAATAAGGAATTATTTAAAAATTTGGAGGTATAGATAATATATTCATCAATTTTATCAAAATTATGCTTAATATGTTTGAAGGAATCACATGCAATTAAGGGTGTTCGCCTCCTTTGGGATCAATAGTTGGTTCTTGTTGATCACTAGTTGGTTCTATATCTTTTTGTTGTCGACTGGTCTTTTCTTTACTTCTTGTTTTTAGTTTGCTAGTTGCCTCACTTCTTGTGAGCTCCTTCTATTTGGCCTCTATCACTATTTTGTAATGGGTTCGAGCCCTTCACATTTTATCTTAATCAAAACATATTCGTCAATTCCATCAAAATTACATCTTGCATGAGAACCAATTTTTCTACTATAATTACATTTCCATACTATAATTGGGGCCATAATCACCTTGAGATGAACACATATTTTGGATCAATCTTAATTTTCCAACATTTACATCAACTATTTCACAATCACATGTGATTCACCATATTTTTACGCTGCCATTTTATAATTTGATAGGGTTCACCAAATTAATGATTCAATTATTGAAACTTTGCATCCTTTGAAGAATTCTATTTTGGATTCATTTTTTTGGTTTCTATGTTGAATGGTTGCTTCCTAGGTGGAATTCTATTTTTAGTGAGTCATAGACTACAAACATTAGTGAGTTAGCAAGTGGCAAGTGATGATTTTTTTATTATTCTATAATATAAGATTCATCATATTTATTTATCTATTTAGTTTGATTGTTATAGATTATATTAAAGATGGATACATCTAGGACCCAAGGATCTATGGTTCATTTTGTTGATTTTGTCAATTTAGTTTTGTTTTATATATGGTATTAGAATTGTTAGTGTTGACTCTTTAGTAGTAACCTTACACACATAAAATAATAGTTTCAAATTCATGAAATATTTTGTGAAAAATCCAATTTCTTGGCAGTGATTGTAAGACAGGGAAAATCAAATAGCATAGATAAAGTGACAGCCAACACAAATCTAAGTTAAAATCCCAATCTAAACAAGAGAATACAAACAAAGAGGAATTAAAATAAAAACATTCAAAGTAAAGCACTCCCCATTGCAATTGATTCCTTCTCTTATTTCTCCTATTTCTCTTTTTACAATCTTTGCCCTCAAATTTTGTAGACTTGTGCAAATACCTGCAAATAGTAAGTAGAAAGTTGGAGATAAATGGTTGCTCAATTGAAAATGGAGGAGAAAGGTTTCTTTTATAGACAACCTTTCAAATGGACGGTTGAGATTAATCTTCTAGAAAGATTCTAAGATCAATGGATGAGGATTCATGAGAGGGAGGTTATGAAATGGATGGCCAAGATCAAGTTTCTAGAAAGATGCCAAGATCAACGGTTGAAAATTGATGCAACCAAAATATGTTGTGCATGGAAAAGATATGACGTCGATGCTATGACACCCGACGACTATGAAAATAATGAAGGCAATGACAGGGATTAATGACAAGGCATCTTTGACAGAAGAGGTGCATAAATAATTTGTTTTAAATTATTTATTCAAAAATGCAAGAGAAGAACAAGTGGCAAATAAATAATTTATTTGGAGGAAATGAAAAAGGAGACTTAATTAAATTCTTAAATTTAATTAAAGGAGGAGATAGAAATTAGACATGGATAATTGATTTAGATCATTTATTCAAAAGAGAGAAATGACACATAATTAAATAATTTTGCCAATTATTTAATTATAGAAGAATAAAGGGTCAAATAATATTATCTGACTATGGATGCAAGACAAATAAACAAATAAATAATTTATTTAATTATTGGAGAAATGGATATATTAGCGACGTAATTAAATAACTTTAATTGATCATAATAGAAATGAGAAGGTGAATCAATTAAATAATTAAAAACTATTTAATTAACAAAGAAATATGATCAAACATTATTCAATTATCAAAAGATGATGACCAAGAAAAATGGCGCTCACAGACTTAGGACATTTTTCAGTGTCTACATTTTTCCCCTCTTTGACATAATGTAGTTCATCGCGTTGTGTCAAAGAAATTTAATTCTAAAATATGCCCCAGTGTAAAGAGAAAGGGGGAAGGATGACCAAGAGGGTTGTGGTATGCCCCCTTGAGAGGATAGGTGGGTTCAAAGAACATGAATGTGCTCTCGAAATGGAAGATAAGACTAAAAAATGAAGGATAGAATAAATGCTAGCATGAAGGAGATGGATGTTAGCATGGAAAAGACAAGGGAGATGGGATGTTAGCGCGAAAAGGGGAAAGAAGATAGATAGGAAATGATAAGGGAACCAACGTTCATGCGTACATTTTTATATTTATCATCATTGGGTGTCAAAAATGTCACAAATGGACCACAAACACCATGGTATGACATAAACCAAGGTGTGCAAGGTGACCATTTGTGAGAGACAAGTAGTTCAAAAGAGAGCCAAAAGACAAGGAATGCCCCAGCTCATACTAAGGATCCAATTATCCTAGTATTTTTTCCAAGACAAACCACAAACAAAAAACAAATAAAAGAGGCCATGATCCATCATCATCCCTCTAAATCCATTGATAGGAAATCCTCGAGGAGACTAGTAACATGACCCAAAAACAATCGAAAAGATAAAAAAATCCAGACCAACATAGTGTTTGCCAAGATAGTGTTTGCTAGTGATAATGATGATTGTTTGAGTGATTGATTAAGTTGACCAAGACCGATTTGATTGATAGGTTGATAAGGATTGATAAAGTGATTTGATTGACCATGCCTAGCCTTAGAAATGACACATCCTGATGAAGGCAAGATTGATTGGTGTGACAAAGTTGATTGACAAATATGACAAATTGATTTGAGCAATAGGTTGACAAAGATTGATCGATTGATTGTGCCTGACCTTAGGAAGGACACATCTTGACTAAGGAAAAAATGATTGAAAGAGTTGAAAAGATTGATTTATAATGGTTGTGCCTGACGTCAAGAAGGACACATCTTGACTAAGGAAAAATTGATTGGCAAGGTTGACAGGCATGATTGTTTGATTGACAAAGATTGATTGATATGACCCTGTGATGTAACAGTACCCAACCACGGGAAGGACACAACATGTTTGAGGTAGAGGACACATCTGATAAATTTAACCAAGTGACAAGTGTTCACACGACACCTAACTGCAAGGACACATACTGCTTAAGGTGAATGACAAGGTTGAGAAAGTCTAATCCCAGGAAGGATGCATCCTGATAAAAGATAAGAGATAAGACAAAATGAGACAAATGACATAATGCCCCATTCTAGCCAAATAATCAGGTTGATGGATGATAAGATAATCGATTGATGAAATATTTCGTTCGTTTGTTGTTTTAGTTTGAATGATGATTGCTTTCGGACCAAGGAAACGACCCGACTCGATGAACCCTAAAGGACTTGACCTAGGGGCCTCAGGGGCTCTTCGATAGATTTCCTTGCCTATGTAGCAGTGTCCAGAGACCTCGTAGTTCAACACGACTTGAATTTTTCTTATTCGACAAAATACCAAGTCATGATTTTATTTGGACAACCTAAAGGGACTGACCTAATGCCTCGGGGGCTCATTTAACATGAGCCTTGTCTACATAACAAACATGCAAAGGCAACATAGTTTAACCACTCTAACAAAACTGACTCATACTCATATTCAGACTTGGACTCTATTTTTAGAAGTTTAGAAGTTTTTTGATATTTTTGGATTTTGAAATGTTTTTTATTTTTTTGGATTTTGAAATGTTTTGATTATTTTTTTGGATTTTGAAATGTTTTGATTTTTTTGGATTTTGAAAGGACATTTTATGATTTTTTTTGGATTTTTTCAAGACATTTTATGATTTTTATGGATTTTGAAGGTTTTAAAGGGTTGATACCATGCATTATTTCCCGTGAAGATGCAAGTCAAGGAATTGCCCCCAGTCAAGTATAGGACCAATTTACTATGTACGAAGGGAAACGGTGAATGCAATAGATGGATATGAAAGCGAAGGATGTTAAATGTCGGTGGTCTTCAGTCCATGGAAAAGATGACGCTTTATTATGGATGAATGAGACTTTATTATGGATGATATCTATAAGGATCATGGAAAATGCATGTGAAAGATACCTACAATCAACCAAAAAGGCATGCACAAGGACCCAAGGATGAACATGATCTTGCCCCTAGTCAAGCTAAAAACCAATTGATAGGTGATGATGATGACAATGTTGTTTGATATGGGAAGGGCGCATCCCGAAACAACATGAGGATTGGAAAAGATATATCCCATGGATGATAATGTAACTAAAGGACCAAGTTTTGTAGCAAGGCTAAGAACAAAGCCAATGAATGTTTTGGATAACGCACTAGAGTGCATAGCAATATTGTATGGATTAGGCTTGTTGCATTTGAAATGACTAACCGTAGGACCAGATGGGATTATGGAGGGCACTTGGATAAGTGAGTTAGAATCCTTAAACCAATAACAAGGGAAACCAAGTCCAACAATAGGTATGAAAAGATAATGGATTGCTTTTGGCAAATGATAAGAGACATGAGGATTATTGGATGGAAGAATTAGGATATGATCTGCAAGGACTATTTTGCATAGGAACAATTTGTTTTCTCCAAGATATGGGTTTGGATAAATTCTATGAAGGAAATGACATGATATTTCATGGGTAGTGTATGATCAAAGGATAGACATGTCCAAAAATTTTCCAAAGCATGATTTATGTTTGTGCGCCATTTCTTATAAAGATCAAGGTAGGCGGGCAAAGGGATGGAAACAATATGGACTAGATGGAAATGTTATGAGAAAGGCATGGGAGATGAGACAACTTGCCCCCAAGTGTAATAATCCACATAGATAATTTCTCTTACACATGACGCCTGTTTGCCAGGTTTTCATCATGGTACTTATCCAAAGCGCCATAAAAATGGTTTTCACTATTGGACGAAATTTTTCTCTTTACTATTTTTTTTTCTTTCCTTTTGATGATGTCACACAAGACGCCTGCTTGCCAGGTTTTCATCAAGGTGACATATTTTTTGACTTTTTATATCGATTTGATAGTTTGGATGACTGTTGATTGTTCTGAATCTTTTGATGGTGTTGATGTAGATACTAGTGTCATGATATGCCAATAGTGACCTTTATGGAGTAATTGTCTTGTCAAGATCATAGCACTTGCATACAACTGATCGATGTCATTGTGATCCTCTCTGATACTAGTGTTGGCCTTATCAGAATATGCACATCGTGATAGAGTACCATGGGAGTCCTTATGATAAAGGGTTGCTGCCAAGATGCGATGGATTTTTGAAGTAGGATTTTTATACTTTAGGTGAGATGCAAGATTATGATGGATGATGGTAGGTGTGGATGGACAATTTGGTGTTTTGGATGTAGCAATTTTTATTTTCCAAACTTGGGATGGTGGATGATGGAGTTTGGAATTTTGATTAGGATAGTGTTTAGAACCAACATTTTTATATGCCTTTCTTGATGACCATTTTAAAAGAGGTGGACATTTACTATATGCGAGAGTCCTCTTTTCTTGTGGCTCCATATTTTGATTGACTTTTGGATTTGAAATATTTTCTTTGTTTGATCCATTTTTCTTTGGGATCCATTTTAACTTCATTTGTCCACTTGAATTTTTGTTTGATTCAATGGCCTTTGACATTTGATTTTGAATTTTGGATTTATAATAATTTTCTTTTTGTTGGTTCCAAATGGAAGATTTATTCATGTTGGAATGATGGTTTATGGTGTGGATGGAAGGAGTGTTGGCAACAACCTTATGACAAGGACTACTCATGGCCCCCATTTTGATGTTTGTATCAGATAAAGTTGCCCCCAATATCGAGGAGGTACCACTAACATCATTTGATTCTCTGATTGAAGAATAACCAAGACCTTGATGTCTAGGATTTGCATAAAATTGTATTGGTTCTATAATGCCTTGCTCATGTAGGCCTAGTCCTCTTCCTTGATACTGCATGCTCTGAAAATTCTATTTGCGATGGGGTATTTTTTACTTTGAAAGCAAGATGCAACCCATCATATTGTAACTGGAAACCATTACTCAAAAAAATTTCATCTGCAAGAAAGCCTACTTTGACAAAGGTGGATGCTCCTATTGATAGGATGTTTTGGATTTATCATTCATCATGCTTGTTTCTTCTCGATCATTTGGGATGTCGATTTGATTTGTCATAGATTTTGTATCTTCTTCTTTGACTTGATCCATAGTAGCTTCTTTGTGTTCTCCTTTGACTTGATCAATAGTAGTTCTTTATGCTCTTCTTTGATGTTATCCATATCATTGATTTGATTATCTATGTGTCCAAAGGAGGCAAGTGTCTCATTTTGGGAAATGGAGGTGTTTTGTGTTTGGATGGGATCATCTTCAAATGTTTGATCATGAATGGCATAAAGGTCAATAAGAGGATCATTTTGGATTTCTTGTTCGATGGTAGGATCTTGGTCAAAAATAGGTGTATCTTGGAGAACATGGTTGTGAATAGACTCTTGAACAAGGATAGGTGTATTTTGGATGCCATGATTATCTAGAAGGACTTCTTGGATGGACTTAAGGATGGGATCATGAGATGGACTGCTTCGATCTTGATATGAAAGTGAAGTTGTGATGTCATGCTTTGGACTTTCTTTTTGACATGTATCCTCAAGTTTAGGCAATGGAATTTAATTTTGGACAAGGATATGATTTTCTTTGATAGACCCAAGATTTTGACATGGCAATAATGGAGCTTCAATAGCAAGATGTTTTTCAGTATTGGTAGGTAATGGAGGACATGATGGTGACAAATGGTTGGATGGTGTAGGATCAACAATGTGATTGGATTTCCTAACTTTCTTTTCATTTAGGAGTTGAACAAGTTCCTTTGTTAGTTGTCCTTGGAGAGCATTAATTAATGTGCTTTTATTAGATGGTATTGTAGTTTGGGATGGAGTGGATGGCAATGGGTTAATGGATGATGGATTAGGATAAGATGTGGAGGATTTGAATGGACTAATGGATGATAGATTATGATAGGATATGGAGGATTGGAATGGACTAGTGGAAGGTTGGTTTCCCTTGTCAAGGTTAAGACAAGGATGATTAATGGAAATTTGCTGGGGATTAATGGTATGAATTATGTCAACTGACTCTTGATAATGAGGGCAGATGGATGAAGGACTGGAGCTTACAAATTGTTGGTAAGAAGGGTATGCGAGTGGTTGGTATTGATGATTGGGGATTGATTGGTATTCAGCTTGACTATGAAGAATATCAAGGTAAAGTGAAGACATGGTCATGAATTTGGATCAAGACGGATAAGAAAAATTTAGTGAGGACCATACAAAATGTGTGACCTTTGGATGACAATGCAGGGTGCCAATGCAAAATTGATATGAAACTATGCTACTTTTTGTGATTTTCAAGGATATAAGGATGCAAAGTGCCAATGTATCTAAGACCGAGATTAAGGAATGGTGGAATGATAATGACCCTATGACCAAAGGATATGATATGCAAGGATGATGATGACCAAAGGATATGTTTTTTTTTTTGGGATAATATAGAGATGTGGAGTGATAATGCAAGGATAATAATGACCTTATGACCAAAGAATATGGCATGCAAATGAAGCTAAATGCTAAATGATGCAATATGGTATGGAACTAAGCTATGTTTTTGTGATTTTTTTTTTGATTATAAGGATATGAGGATGGAAGATGATCATGCAAAGATAATGTTGACTTTGAGACCAAATCATGAAGCTAAATGAAACTAATGGATGCAAATGATATCAAAGGTGGGCTAATTAATTATGAAGGATAATGAAAAGGAGACTAAATGATACCAAATTAATAATCAAGGGTAGTGATGCAAATAAGGCTAAGGTAAAATGAAACTATGTTTTTGTGTTTTTGAGATATAAGGATGCAAAGTGAAAGTGCAATTTAAGTCCAAGACTAAGGATTGATAGAATGATAATGAAGCTATGATCAAAGGGTATGATATGAATGATAATACTAAGGTTATGAATTCTAAAATTTGAGACAAAGGATGGAAGCCAAGCTAATGTAGGTCCAAGATAAAAAAACCCAAATGTCACTAACCTTTGTGATGACCAAGATGATGGATTTGACAAGGTGAGTCTAAACTAGGACACAAGTTTGAGACTCAAATTTGATAAAGGTGATAATGAAAAAGGTTAATAAAATGAAGGATTAAGGTCAATGAAAAAATGGATAAGCAATCAAGGGATGTCCA
>CM021109.1:364080082-364149315 GCA_007115665.2 Sequoiadendron giganteum
TTCTCTTGTCTCTCCTATTTATTCTTATGCCAATATTTCCATCAGATTTGTTGTTAAAGTTGTGCAAATACCTACAAATAGTAAGAAAGAAAGTTGGAGATAATGGTTGTTAAATTGAAAATGGAGGAGAAAGGTTGCTTTTATAGACAACCTTTCAAATGGAGGGTTGAGATTACTCTTCTAGAAATATTCTAAGATCAATGGATGAGGATTCATGAGAGGGAGGTTATGAAACAAATGGACAAGATCAAGTTTCTAGAAAGATTCCTAAATCAATGGTGGAGAATTGATGCACCAAAAAGAGGTAGGAAATGAAGGCTATGACGTCGATGGCTATGACGTCCGATGACTATGACAGACCATGAAGGCTTATGACAGAGACAAATATGACAAAAATAAAGGCCATGAACATGGAATCTTTGACCAAAAGAGGTGCATAAATAATTTGTTTTAAATTATTTATTTGAAAATGGAGGAGAGGGACAAGTGGCAAATAAATAATTTATTTCAAATTATTTATTTGGAGGAAATGAAAAAGATTTAATTAAATTCATAAATTTAATTAAAGGAGGAGATAGAAATTAGACATGGATAATTAAATTATTTAATTATTTATTCAAAAGGGATGAATGGCACATAATTAAATAATTTTGCCAATTATTTAATTATAGAAGAATAAAGGGTCAAATAATTATTATCTGACTACGGATGAAAGATAAATAATCAAATAAATAATTTATTTAATTATTCGAGAAAGGGATATATTAGTGACGCATTAAATAATTTTAATTGATCAGGATATAAATGAGAAGGTGAATCAATTAAATAATTAAAAATTATTTAATTAATAGAGGAATATGATCAAACATAATTGAATAATTAAAATTATTCAATTATTGAAAGATGATGACCAGGAAAAATGACGCACGCAGACTTAAGACATTTTTTCAGTGTCTACATTTTGCCCCTCTTTGACATAATGCAGTTCATCACGTTGTGTCAAAGAAATTTGATTATGAAATATGCCCCAGTGTAAAGAGAAAGGGGAAGGATGACCAAGAGGGTTGTGGTATGCCCCCTTGAGAGGACAGGTGGGTTCAAAGAATACGAATGTGCTCTCGAAATGAAAGATAAGACTAGAGGATGAAGGATAGAAGAAATTCTAGCATGAAGGAGATGGATGTTAGCATGGAAAAAACAAGGGAGATGGGATGTTAGCACGAAAAGGGGAAAGAAGATAGACATGAAATGATAAGGGAACCAAATTTCATGCTTAGATTTTTATATTTATCATCATTGGGCATCAAAAATGTCACAAATGGACCACAAACACCATGGTATGACATAAAACAAGGTGTGTAAGGTGACCATTTGTGAGAGACAAGAAGTTCAAAAGACAGAGCCAAAAGACAAGGAATTCCCCAGCTCATACTAAGGATCCAATTATCCTAGTCTTTTTTCCAAGACAAACCACAAACAAAGAAAAGAGGTCATGATCCATCATCGTCCCTCTAAATCCATTGACAGGAAATCCTCGACGAGACTAGTAACATGATCCAGAACCAATAAAAAAGGTAAGACAAATCCAAACCAACAAAGTGTTTGCCAAAGAGACAGTGTGCCAATAGTTTTGATAAGATTGTTTGATATGATTGATTAGGTTGACCAAGATGACCAAGATTTGATTTGATAAGTTTGACAAGAATTTATTGATAAGTGGACAAAGGTTGACCAATTTGATTTGATTGACCACACCTAGCCTCAGGAAGGACACATCTTGATGAAGGAAAGATTGATTGACCAAGCTGATAAGATTGATTGAAAAAATGACAAATTGATTCGATCGATAGATTGACAAAGATTGATTGACCAAGCTGATAAGATTGATTGGTGTGACAAAGTTGATTGAAAAAATGACAAATTGATTCGATCGATAGATTGACAAAGATTGATTAACAAATTGACAAAAGATGACGAATTGGTTTGATCAATAGGTTGACAAATATTGATTGTGTGTTTGATGAAGATTGATGAATATGACCAAGCGATGTGATGATACCCAACCGTAGGAAGAACACATCCTATTTGAGGTAGAGGACACATATGATAAAGTTAACCAAGTGAAAAATGTTGACAAGACACCTAACTGCAAGAAGAACACATCCTACTTAAGGTGAATGACAAGGTTGAGAACATCTAATCCCAGGAAGGACGCATTCTGATAAAAGATAAGAGATAAGATCAAATGAGACAAATGACATAATGCCCCATTCCAGCCGAATGACCAGGTTGATGGATGATAAGATAATTGATTGATGAAGATTTCATTCGTTTGTTGTTTCATGATGTATTTTGAATGATGATTGCTTTTAGACCAAGGACACAACCCAACTTGACGAACCCTAAATAACTTGACCTAGGGGGCCTCAGGGGATCATTGATAGATGGCCTTGCCTACATAGCAGTGCACAAAGACCTCGTAGTTCGACACGGCCTGAATTTTTCTTATTTGACAAAATATCGAGTCATGATTTTATTTGGACAACCTAAAGGGACTAACCTAATGCCTCAGGGGCTCATTTAAGATGAGCTTTGCCTACATAGCAAACATGCAGAGGCAATGTAGTTCGACTAATCTAACAAAATTGACTCATACTCGAATTCAAACTTGGACTCTATTTTTGGGATTTTTGAAGCTTTTCGATGTTTTTGGATTTTGAAATGTTTTGGTTTTTTTGGATTTTTGAAATGTTTTGATTTTTTTGGATTTTTGAAATGTTTTGATTTTTTTGGATTTTTTCAATACATTTTATGATTTTTATGGATTTTGAAGGTTTTAAAGGGTTGATAAAATGTATTATTTCCCATGAATATGTAATTCAAGGAATTGCCCCTAGTCAGGTATATGATGCAAAGGATGATCATGAAAGTGAAGGACGCTAAATGTCGATGGTCCTTAGGCCATGAGAAGGATGACAAAGCTTTATTATGGATGAATAAGACTTTGTTATGGATGATAGCTATAAGGATCATGTAAAATGCATGTGAAAGATACCCACAATCAACCAAAAAGGAATTCACAAGGATCCACGGACAAACATGATCTTGCCCCTAGTAAAGTTGAAAACTAATTGATAGGTGATGATGATGATGAAAATGTTGTTTGATATGGGAAGGACACATCTCAAAACAACATGAGGATTGGGAAAGACATATCCTATGGATGATAATGTAACTAAAGGATCAAGGTTTGTAGAAAGGCTAGGAACAAATCCAAGGAACGTTTTGGGTAATGTGCTAGAGTGCATAGCAAGATTGAATGGACTAGGCTTGTTTCATTTGAGATGACTAACCTTAGGACTAGATAGGATTATGGAGGGGACTTGGATAAGTGGATTAGAATCCTTAGACCAATGACAAGGGAAAACCAAGTCCAACAATAGGTATGAAAGGATAATGGATTGATTTTGACAAAGGATAAGAGACATGAGGATTATTGGATGGAAGAATTAGGATATGATCTCCAAGGACTATTTTGCATAGGAATAACTCATTTTCTCTAGGATATGGGTTTGGATAAATTCTATTAAGGAAATGACATGATATTTCATGGATAGTGTATGACTAAAGGATAGACATGTCAAGAATTTTCCCAAAGCATGATTTATGTTTATGCTCCATTTTTTTATCAAGATCAAGGTAGGTGGGAGAATGGATAGAAATGATATGGATTAGATAGATAGATGGAAATGTTATGAGAAATGAATGAAAGATGTGACAAATTTCCCCCAAGTGTAATGCTCCACATAGATAATTGCTCTTACACATGACGCCTGTTTGCCAGGTTTTCATCATGGTACTTATCCAGAGCACCATAAAAATGGTTTTCACTATTGGATGAAATTTTTCTCTTTACTATTTTTTTCTTTTTGATGATGTCACACAAGACGCTTGTTTGCCAGGTTTTCATCAAGGTGACAATTTTTTGATTTTTTATATCAGCTTGATGTTCTGGATTACTGTTGATTGTTTTAAATATTTTGATGGTGTTGATGTAGGTACTAGTGTCATGATATGCCAATAGTGACCTTGATGGAGTAGTTTCCTTGTCAAGATCATAGCACTTACATATAACTGATCGATGTCATTGTGATCCTTGTTGATACTAGAGTTGGCCTTATCAGAATACGCACATCAAAATAGAGTGCCATGGGAATCTTTATGATAAAGATTTTTTGCCAAGATACGATGGATTTTTGACGTGTGATTTCTATACTTTAGGCGAGATGTAGGATTATGATAGATGATGGTAGGTTTGGATGGACTATTTGGTGTTTTGGATGAAGCAAATTTTATTTTCCAAACTTGGGATGGTGGATGATGGAGTTTGGAATTTTGATTGGGATAGTGTTTAGAACCAACATTTTTATATGCCTTGCTTGATTAAAATTTTGAAGGAGGTGACATTTATTACATGTAGGAGACCCTTTTTCTTGTGGCTCCACATTTTGATTGACTTTTACTTTTGAACTATTTTCTTTCCTTGATCCATTTTTCTTTGGGGTCCATTTTAACTTCATTTGTCCACTTGGATTTTTGTTTGATCCAATGGCCTTTGACATTTGATTTTGAACTTTGGATTTGTAATAATTTTATTTTTGTTGGTTTCAAATGGAAGGTTTATTCATGTTGGAATGACGGTTTATGGTATGGATGAAAGGAGTGTTGGAAACAAACTTATGACAAGGACTACGCATGACCCTCATTTTGATGTTTGTATCAGATAAAGCCACCCCCAATATCGAGGATGTATCACTAACACCATTTGATTCTCTGACTGAAGAATAACGAGGACCTTGATGTCTAGGATTTTCATAAAACTATATTGGTTCTCGAATGCCTTTCTCATGTAGGCCTAGTCCTTTTCCTTGATAATGCATGCTTTGACAGATTTTATTTGTGATGGGGTATTTGTTGTTTTGAAAGCAAGATGTGAACCCATCATTATGTATGTGGAAATTTCTACTTGGAATCTCCTCATCTGCAAGAAAGCCTGCTTTCACAAAGGTGGATGATCCTATTTGATAGGATATTTTGGATTTATCATTCGCCATGCTTGTTTTTTCATGATCATTTGGGATGTCCATGGTAGCTTTTGTGTCTTCTTATTTGACATGATCAATGGTAGCTTCTTTATATTTTCTTTGATCCATTGTAACTTTTCTATGTTCTTCTTTGACTTGATCCATAGTAGCTTCTTTATGCTCCTCTTTGATGTTATCCATATCATTCATTTGATTATCTGTGTCCAAAGGAGGCAAGTGTCTCATTTTGGGAAATGGAGGTTTTTTGTGTTTTGATGGGATCATCTTCAAATGTTTGGTCATGAATGGCATAAAGATCGATGAGAGGATCATTTTGGACTTCATGTTCAAGGGTAGGATCTTGGTCAAAAATAGGTGTATATTTGACAACATGGTTGTGAATAGACTCTTGAACAAGGATACGTGTATTTAGGATTCCATGATTATCTAGAAGGACTTCTTGGATGGAATTCTTCGATCTTGATATGAAGTTGAAGCTATGATGTCATGCTTTGGACTTTCTTTCTGACATGTATCCTCAAGTTTAGGCAATGGAATTTGATTTTGGACAAGGATATGATTTTCTTTGATAGACCCAGGATTTTGACATGGCAATAATGGAGCTTCAATAGAAAGATATTTTTCGGTATTGGTAGGAAATGGAGGACATGATGGTGACAAATGGTTGGATGGTGTAGGATCAACAATGTGATTGGATTTCCTAACTTTCTTTTCATTTAGGAGTTGAACAAGTTCCTTTGTTAGTTGTCCTTGGAGAGCATTAATTAATGTGCTTTTATTAGATGGTATTGTAGTTTGGGATGGAGTGGATGGCAATGGGTTAATGGATGATGGATTAGGATAAGATGTGGAGGATTTGAATGGACTAATGGATGATAGATTATGATAGGATATGGAGGATTGGAATGGACTAGTGGAAGGTTGGTTTCCCTTGTCAAGGTTAAGACAAGGATGATTAATGGAAATTTGCTGGGGATTAATGGTATGAATTATGTCAACTGACTCTTGATAATGAGGGCAGATGGATGAAGGACTGGAGCTTACAAATTGTTGGTAAGAAGGGTATGCGAGTGGTTGGTATTGATGATTGGGGATTGATTGGTATTCAGCTTGACTATGAAGAATATCAAGGTAAAGTGAAGACATGGTCATGAATTTGGATCAAGACGGATAAGAAAAATTTAGTGAGGACCATACAAAATGTGTGACCTTTGGATGACAATGCAGGGTGCCAATGCAAAATTGATATGAAACTATGCTACTTTTTGTGATTTTCAAGGATATAAGGATGCAAAGTGCCAATGTATCTAAGACCGAGATTAAGGAATGGTGGAATGATAATGACCCTATGACCAAAGGATATGATATGCAAGGATGATGATGACCAAAGGATATGTTTTTTTTTTTGGGATAATATAGAGATGTGGAGTGATAATGCAAGGATAATAATGACCTTATGACCAAAGAATATGGCATGCAAATGAAGCTAAATGCTAAATGATGCAATATGGTATGGAACTAAGCTATGTTTTTGTGATTTTTTTTTTGATTATAAGGATATGAGGATGGAAGATGATCATGCAAAGATAATGTTGACTTTGAGACCAAATCATGAAGCTAAATGAAACTAATGGATGCAAATGATATCAAAGGTGGGCTAATTAATTATGAAGGATAATGAAAAGGAGACTAAATGATACCAAATTAATAATCAAGGGTAGTGATGCAAATAAGGCTAAGGTAAAATGAAACTATGTTTTTGTGTTTTTGAGATATAAGGATGCAAAGTGAAAGTGCAATTTAAGTCCAAGACTAAGGATTGATAGAATGATAATGAAGCTATGATCAAAGGGTATGATATGAATGATAATACTAAGGTTATGAATTCTAAAATTTGAGACAAAGGATGGAAGCCAAGCTAATGTAGGTCCAAGATAAAAAAACCCAAATGTCACTAACCTTTGTGATGACCAAGATGATGGATTTGACAAGGTGAGTCTAAACTAGGACACAAGTTTGAGACTCAAATTTGATAAAGGTGATAATGAAAAAGGTTAATAAAATGAAGGATTAAGGTCAATGAAAAAATGGATAAGCAATCAAGGGATGTCCAAAAGCTTAATGGTCTTCGTAACTCTAAAATTTGAAAGGTATATGCAACCTAAGGTTTAAGATAAATTAAGCAAGGCAAAGGTGACCTAAGGTGCAATCTAAAATGTAATGCAATCCTAAATGAGGATGATGGAATGGATTGGTAAAAAAATTGTAAGTCTAAGGTTTAGATAATAGGATCTTTGTCAATATGAATTGGTTCAATTTTGGACAATGATTTTTGAAACTTTGGTGATCAGTTTGTTGTGGTTTTGTTTCAAGAAGTTGCGGTTCCAAAAATGAAAATTTTGACAGTTTTTTATGTTTTCAATGGTTTTGATTCGAGTTTTTTATTGTTTCTGATGGAATATGACTGGAAAACACAACAAACAATATCAAGAACTTTGTTTGAGGATTGGTTTGATGTAAAAAAAAAATATTTTTCAAAGAAGACACGCATAATCCTAAGGTTGGCAAGGACAATATTCATTGAATTCCCACTTGGATTAATTAGTCACACTTATTCTTAGCGGATGACTTAGAAGCTTGGCCATACTGGCTCCCCTAACACGGAACTCACTTCTCGGGTCAACCAGGGTTCGAGTTCTCATGAATCTCCCATGACAAAATCTTCATCTCTACTAAGAACCACGAGTATGTGGGATGGCTTCGAAGGTTTGACCTCCTACATCAGCAAATAGAAGGATTTTGGCTGCTACAAACAAGAGTTGTCTACTAAGGGCATCCGGTTTAGGGAGTACTATGATAAACTCCCTCAAAAGTTCTCCCTACCCTTAGAACAAGGGGTTACATATCATAAATATACTGGGGGAGAGCTAACACATACCACATCCCATTGATTGTAAACTTTCCTTGCAACCACAAATTTATATAGCGGTTCAAAAGGACTTGGTTTTAGCCCGTTACTGCTTAGGGTCGTCCCTTGGGGTGAGTACTTTTTCTCACCAAGGCAAGCCCTTCTAATGGGTAAACACAAAAATGGATGGGTTTGGCTTTCTGATCACCAAGTTTGCACAAGGTGAGAGCATAATACCTACCACCCTCAAACACTAAGACATGGTGTTCATTTACCCTCTAATTTAATCTATGTGAGAAAGACAGTTGTAAATTTTAAACTTTTTCTTATGATTTGAAGACACTTGGATTCATTTTATGCCAATGACATTTCATGCAAGTTAGTTTTAATACCCATGAGTGTAAGAATGTATTTTGTTCATTTTAAAGCCTTCATGAATGAAATGCATGTTCATTTTAAACCTTATGAATTATGATACAAGTTTGTAGTAAATTTTAGCCTTCATGAGTGACAATTCATGTTAATTTTAAAACCCATGAATGGAATATAAAATCTATTGTTCATTTTAAACCCATTAATGAAAAATGCAATTTTTTGTTCATTTTAAGCCCATGAACGAAATATGCAATTTGTTGTTGTTTGCAAAACAAAATGAGATAATGAAAAAAAAGAAGAATAGTAAATGAAATGATAGGGCAAAAAATGATTATGTTTCAAAAGAAACAGTTATACTAATGTAAGATGGGGAAAATCTTATTTCGTCAAGTCCTTTAGGGTTCATCAAGTCAGGTCATTTCCTTGGTCCGAAAGCAATCAAATGAGAATGAAACATTTTATATTTATAACATTTTATAGATAAAGTGACCGAGGACCTCTAGGTCAAGTTCAAAAAAATCCATTTCAATTAAATGGGAAACATTTGACTAAATGTAGTTTTCAACATTTCAAAATCCACAAAAATCAAAACATTTCAAAATCCTATCATCTTATTTTGAGTATAGAAAAATGGGCACGTGAAATATTCAAAAACTATTATATGGGTTTTGTAGGCCTCATTTTTAGCTTTCCAGAAGTTCAAATGGTTTGAAATTTCGATATGTTTTGAGAAAGACGAAATTTTTATCTTTACTATTTTTTTTCTTTTTTTCTTTTTTCTCTTTCTTCTGTTTTTTTTTTCCTTTTAATGATGTCACACAAGATGCATGTTTGCCAATTTTTCATTAAGGTGACAATTTTTTTCATTTTTTATATCGACTTGATGTTTTGTATGATCGTTGATTGTTTTGAATCCTTTGATGGTGTTGATGTAGATACCGGTGTGTCATGATATGCCAATAGTGACCTTTATGGAGTAGTTGTCTTGTCAAAATCATATCACTTGCATACAACTACTCGATGTCATTTTGATCCTCTTTGATACTAGGTTTGACCTTATCGAAATACGCACATCGTGATACAGTTCCATTTGAGTCCTTATGATAAATATTTTCTACCAGGATGTGATGGATTTGTGAGGTATGTCTTTTAAACTTTAGGCATGATGTAGGATTATGATAAATGATGGTAGATGTGGAAGGACTATTTGGTGTTTTTGATGTAGCAATTAGTATTTTCCAAACTTGGGATGTTGGATGATGGAGTTTGGAATTTTGATTGGGATAGTGTTTGGAACCATTTTTATATGCCTTTCTTGATGACCATTTTAAAGGACGTGGAAATTTACTTTATGTGGGAGTCCTCTTTTCTTATGGCTCCATATTTTGATTGGATTTATTTTCTTTTCTTGATCCATTTTTCTTTGGGATCCATTTTAATGTCATTTTTCCACTCAAATTTTTTTTTGATTCAATGGCCTTTGAAATTTGATTTAGAACTTTGGATTTGTAATAATTTTCTTTTTGTTGGTTCCAAATGGAAGATTTATTCATATTGGAATGACGGTTTATGGAATGGATGGAAGGAGTGTTGGAAGCAACCTTATGAAAAGGACTACTCATGGCCCCCATTTTGATGTTTGTACTAGATAAAGTTTCCCCCAATATCGAGGAGGTACCACTAACATAATTTGATTATCTGATTGAAGAATAACCAAGACCTTGATGTCTAGGATTTGCATAAAATTGTATTGGTTCTATAATGCCTTGCTCATGTAGGCCTAGCCCTTTTCCTTGATACTGCATGCTCTAACAAAAATAAATTTGATGTGGTATTTGTTGTTTTGAAAGCAAGATGCGAACCCATCATTCTATATGTGGAAATTTCTACTTGGAATCCCCTCATCTACAAGAAATCCTTCTTTGACAAAGGTGGATTCTCCTAGTTGATAGGATGTTTTGGATTTATCATTCGTCATGTTTGTTTCTTCTTGATCTTTTGGGATGTCGATTTAATATGTGGTAGATTTTGTATCTTCTTCTTTGACGTGATCCATAGTAGCTTCTTTGTGTTCTCCTTTGACTTGATCAATAGTAGTTGCTTTATGCTCTTCTTTGATGTTATCCATACCATTCATTTGATTATCTATGTGTCCAAAGGAGGCAAGTGTCTCATTTTAGGAAATGGAGGTGTTTGGAGTTTGGATAGGACCAGATTTAAATGTTTGATCATGGATGGTATAAAGGTCGATGAGAGGATCATTTTGGATTTCTTGTTCAATGGTAGGATCTTGGTTAAAAATAGGTGTATCTTGGAGAACATGGTTGTGAATAGACTCTTGAACGAAGATAGGTATATTTTGGATGCCATGATTATCTAGAAGGACTTTTGGGATGGACTTAAGGATGGGATCATGAGATGGAATTCTTCGATCTTGATATGAAGGTGAAGCTATGATGCCATGCTTTAGACTTTCTTTCTAACATGTATCCTCAAGTTTAGGCAATGGAATTTGATTTTGGACAAGGATATGATTTTCTTTGATAGACCCAGGATTTTGACATGGCAATAATGGAGCTTCAATAGAAAGATATTTTTCGGTATTGGTAGGAAATGGAGGACATGATGGTGACAAATGGTTGGATGGTGTAGGATCAAAAATGTGATTAAATTTCCTAAATTTGTTTTCATTTAGGAGCCAAACAACTTCCTTTCCTAGTTGTCCTTGGAGAGCATTAATTAATGTGTTTTTATTGGATGGTATTGTAGTTTGGGATGGTGTGGATGACAATGGGTTAGTGGATGATGGATTAGGATAAGATGTGGAGGATTGGAATGGACTATTGGATGATGGATTATGATAGGATATGGAGGATTGGAATGGACTAGTGGAAGGTTGGTTTCCCTTGTCAAAGTTAGGACAAGGATGATTAAT
Organism: Sequoiadendron giganteum; assembly: GCA_007115665.2. Lineage (NCBI taxonomy): Eukaryota > Viridiplantae > Streptophyta > Pinopsida > Cupressales > Cupressaceae > Sequoiadendron > Sequoiadendron giganteum. Next base: position 364,091,406 of record CM021109.1, read on the forward strand.
GGAAATTTGTTGGGGATTAATGGTATGGATTATGTCAAGTGACTCTTGATAATGAAAGTAGATGGATGAAGTACTGGAGCTTACAGATTGTTGGTAAGAATGGTATGTGAGTGGTTGGTATTGATGATTGAGGATTGATTGGTATTCAGCTTGACTATGAAGAAAATCAAGGTAAAGTGAAGACATGGTCATGAATCTTGATCATGAATATATTATAGATAATGGTGTTTTTCCATTTCAATAATTCATTTTTGAAATGTGTTTGTTTTGAATTTAAAAAAAAAAAAATTGGTGATTTTGAAATGTTTTGATTTTTTTGGATTTTGAAATTTATTACATTTAGTCGAATAAAAACTTTAAAATAAATTATTTATCCCTCTATTTTGGTCAAAGATCCCCTGTCATTATTTCATGCCATAACCCGCATGTCCTACATGTCTGTCATAGTTGTTAGGTGTCATAGCCATCAATGTCATATATTTTCCATGCATGGCATAATCTGGTTGCATCAATTTTCAACCGTTGATCTTGGCATCTTTCTAGAAACTCAATATTGGTCATCCATTTCGTAACCTCCCTCTCGTGCATTCTCATCTGTTGATCCTAGAATATTTCTAGAAGATAAATCTCATTCATCCGTTTGAATGGTTGTCTATAAAAGAGACCATTCTCCTCCATTTTCGATTTAACAATCATTATCTCCAACTCACTTTCTTACTATTTGCAAGTATTTGCACAACTTCATCAAAAAATTTAAGGGCAATATTGTCATGTGAAGAAATAGGAGAGACAAGGCAAGTGAAGCAACTTCAAGCATGGGGAGTATTTTAGTTTGATGCTTTCATTTTACTCATGCATTGTTTGTATTCTCTTGTTTGGATGAGGTTAATAGCTTAGAAGTATTTGGATGTCACTTAGTCTATACTATTTTATTTTTAACTCCATCTTACATTGGTGAACTCGACACGAATGTTACAATTTTGTAGAAAAAATCATTTGTTTTCTTGTTTGTTTTTGTTGTTTTGCAGGTTATAGCCAAGAATTTTCACAAGATCTCATCATATTATTTTGAGTACAAAAAATAGGAGCATGGAATATTCAAAAACTATTATCTGGGTTTTGTAGGCCTCATTTTTAACTTTCCAGAACTTCGAATGGTTTGAAATTTTGATATGTTTTGAGAAAGTTATGGTTGTTTTAGTGATCACAACTTTTTAAAATTTAGTTGTTAAGATCCAAATTTTCTTTTGTTTATAACACTTTTGTTGTGCAAGATTTTTCCAAACTTTTTCTGGGTTTTGAAGGTCTATTTCTTATTTTTCTATAGATTTTTATAGTTTAAACTTTTTTTTAAGTTATCACTATTTTAGTTTGTTTTTTTTATTCAAGTTTTTTTTGGTTTACTAATATTTTGTTTTCAGCATGTGGCTTTCATCAAGAAGATCTAACTTGTGGTTTTGCAGAATTTTTGGTATTTTTCAACACACCTTTGAAGAGCTAAAATTGCATTTCATTCATTAGTTTTAAAATTTACAACAAATTTCATTTACACTCATGAGGATAAAATGAACCATAATTTGCATGTCATTCATTTGGTTTTAAAATTTACAACAAATTGCATATCTCATTCATGGGCTTAAAATGAACAACAAATTGCATTTTCCATTCATGTGTTTAAAATGAACAACAAATTGCATCTTCCAAATCCATAAGGTTTAAAAAGATTAACAATATACATTTTTCACTAATGGGTGTTAAAATAAACTTGTATTTCATGTCATCGGTTTAAAATTTACAAAGTGTCTTCAAATCATAAGCAAAGGTTTAAAATTTAAAACTGTCTTTTTTCACATAGATTTAACTAGGGGGTAATGAACTGATGTTTTAGTGTTTGAAGGATGGTAGGTATTATGCTCTCACCTTGTGAAAACTTGGTGATTAGAAAGCTAGACCCATCCATTTTTGTGTTCACCCATTAGAAGGGTCTGCCTTGGTGGGAAAAAGTACTCACCTCAAGGGATGACCCTAAGTGGTAACAGGCTAAATCCAAGTCCTTCTAAACCGCTATAGAAATTTTTGATTGCAAGGAAATTTTACAATCAACAGGATGTGGCATGTGATAGCTCTCCCCTAGTATATTTATGATATGTAACCCCTTGTTCTAAGGGTAGGGAGACCTCTTGAGGGAGCTAATCATAGCACCCCATGAACCGGATGCCCTCACTAGATACCTCTTGTTTGTAGTAGCCAAAATCCTTATATTTGTTGGTGCAGGAGGTCAGACTTTCGAAGCCATCCCACATACTCACAGTTCTTAGTACAAATGAAGATTTCATCATGGGAGATTCATGAGAAATCGAATCTTTGTTGACCCAAGAAGTGAGTGTCGTGTTGGGGGAGCTAGTGTGGCCAAGCTTCTAAGTCATCCACTAAGAATAAGTGCAGTTGGTTAATCCAAGTGGGAACTCAAAGAATATTTCCCTTGCCAACCTTAGGATTGTGCTTGTCTTCTTTAAAGAATAAAAAAATTTAACATCAAACCAATCCTCCAAAAAAGTGTTTGATACTATCTGCTATGTTTTCCAGTCATATTCCATCAGAAACAATCAAAACTTGAATCAAAAGCCATTGAAAACATCAAAACTGTCAAAAATATCATTTTGGAACCACAACCGTTAGACACAGACTTGCAAGTTTTACCAACCCATTCTAAGAATCCCCATTAGGAAAACATTGCATCATAGGTTGCATCCCTTCATTCCTTATATTACATAATTTGGACTTTCACCCTTAGGTTTCATTTAGGCCTTTAAATTTTGAACATAGGGAGACCTTTGAGCTTTTGGAAATTATGGGTTACACATTCTATTTTTCATTGACCATTGTCATTAGCATTGTCTTGTCATTTGTCACTTTATCAATTTTGCTCTTGGTCTTGTGTCCTAGTCTTGGTTGTTCTCTATGGTCAATGACATTTTTCATTTGTCGTCTTGGGTTCACATTAGCTTGATTGCCACCCTTAGTTTAAAATTCCTTCACATTACTCTCATTTAGACTCATTTGCCTAGATTGCACTTTGCATCCTTATACTCCAAAAAATATAAAAAACATAGTTTCATTTCACCTTAACCTTAGTTGCATCACCACCCTTGATCATTAATTTAGCATCATTTACTCTCCTTGTCATTATCCTTCAACATTAATTATTCCACCTTTGATATCCCTTGCATCCATTAGTTTCATTTAGCTTCATCCTTTGGTGTCAAATTCAACATTATCCCTACATGATCATCTTGCATCCTCATATCCTAATAATCCAAAAAAGTCACAAAAACGTAGCTAAGTCCCATACCATCTTGCATCATTTCACATTTAGCTTCACTTGCATACCATATCATTTGGTCATAAGGCATTATTATCCTTGCATTATCACTCCACGTCCCTATATTATCCCAAAAATCCCAAAAAAAACACATCCTTTGGTCATCATCATCCTTGCATATCATATCCTTTGGTCATAGGGTCATTATCATTCCACCATTCCTTAATCTTGGTCTTAGATACATTGGCACTTTGCATCCTTATATCCTTGAAAATCACAAAAAAGTAGCATAGTTTCATATCCATTTTGCATTGGCACCCTGCATTGTCATCCAAAGGTCACACATTTTGTATGGTCCTCACTAAATTTTTCTTATCCGTCTTGATCCAAATTCATGACCATGTCTTCACTTTACCTTGATATTCTTCATAGTCAAGCTGAATACCAATCAATCCCCAATCATCAATACCAACCACTCGCATACCCTTCTTACCAACAATCTGTAGTCTCCAGTCCTTCATCCATCTGCCTTCACTATCAAGAGTCACTTGACATAATCCATACCATTAATCCCCAACAAATTTCCATTAATCATCCTTGTTCTAACCTTGACAAGGGAAACCAACCTTCCACTGGTCCATTCCAATCCTCTACATCCTATCATAATCCATCATCCACTAGTCCATTCCAATCCTCCACATCTTATCGTAATCCATCATCCACTAACCCATTGTCATCCACTCCATCCCAAACTACAATACCATCCAATAAAATCACATTAATTAATGCTCTCCAAGGACAACTAGAAAAGGAACTTGTTCAACGCCTAAATGAAAACAAAGTTAGGAAATTCAATCACATTGTTGATCCTACACCATCCAACCATTTTTCACCATCATGTCCTCCATTGCCTACCAATACCAAAAAAATCTTTCTATTGAAGCTCCATTATTGCCATGTCAAAATCTTGGGTCTTTCAAAGAAAATCATATCCTTGTCCAAAATCAAATTCCATTGCCTAAACTTGAGGATACATGTCAAAAAGAAAGTCCAAAGCATGACATCATAGCTTCACCTTCATATCAAGATCAAAGCAGTCCATCTCATGACCCCATCCTTAATTCCATCCAAGAGATCCTTCTAGCTAATCATGGAATCCAAGATACACCTATCCTTGATCAAGATCCCATTCCCAATCATGTCATCCAAAACACACCTATTTTTTACCAAGATCTTACCCTTGAACATGAAGTCCAAAATGATCCACTCATTGACTTTTATGCCATTCATGGTCAAAAATTTGAAGTCAATCCTATCCAAGTACCAAATACATCTATTTCCCAAGATGAGATACTTGTCTCCTTTGAACACATAGATAATCAAATTAATGATATGGATAACATCAAAGAAGAGCATAAAGTAGCTACTATTGATCAAATCAAAGGAGAACACAAAGAAGCTACTATGGATCAAGTCAAAGAAGAAGATACAAAATCTACCACAGATCAAATCGACATCCCAAATGATCAAGAAGAAGCAAGCATGACAAATGATAAATCCAAAACATTGGATCAAAGAGGAGCATCCACCTTTGTCAAAGTAGGCTTTCTTGCAGATGAGGAGATTCCGAGTAGTAATTTCCACATACAAAATGATGGGTTCACATCTTGCTTTCAAAATAACAAATACCCCATTGTAAATAGAATCTGTCAGAGCATGCAGTATCAAGGAAAAGGATTGGGCCTACATGAGCAAGGAATTATAGAACCAATACAATTTTATAAAAATCCTAGACATTGAGGTCTTGGTTATTCTTTAGTCAGAGAATCAAATGGTTTTAGTGATACCTCCTCAATATTGGGGGAAAATTTATCTGATACAAACATCAAAATGGGGGTCACGCGTAGTCCTTGTCATAAGGTTGTTTCCAACACTCCTTCCATCCACACCATAAACTGTCATTCTAACATGAATAAACCTTCCATTTGGAACCAACAAAAAGAAAATTATTACAAATCCAAAGTTCAAAATCAAATTTCAAATACCATCGAATCAAACAAAAAACCAAGTGGAAAAATAAAGTTAAAATGGATCCCAAAGAAAAATGGATCAAGCAAAGAAAATATTCCAGATCATAAATTCATGACCATGTCTTCACTTTACCTTGATCTTCTTCGTAGTCAAGCTAAATACCAATCATGAAAGGAAAATAGAGGTGCGGAATCACTTTCCTAACACTAATACAATAGAGGAGAAGTGCAAAGACTAGTTTTAAAACTTCTTAAAACAACTGAGATGAACACATACAGAATAGAAAGGATAACAGAAAACAAGAAAACAAAGTTAACACCAGATTTACGTGGGAAAACCCTTTCGGAAAAAAACCCACCACACCAAGAGAAGACACTTTGTATTACAATAAAATAGATTACATACAAAGCTCACAATCCTCACTCTCTGATAGTTAGCTCACAACAACAGACTTAAGTTTTCATGCACTCACTGTTACAATACTTCTTACAGTATACAATGAATACAACTCACTTCTCTATCTCGCTCACTTACTAAACTCACTGTCACCCTTCATTGACTTAGATCAATGTAATCGACTATAAAAGTCTTACATCACCTTAATCATGCCAACCAATCGTAGGCCTTAATGATGCATCATCCACCCAATCAAGCAATCTGATCTTCTGACTGATTTTCTCTGCATCAGGCCACCCAGGCATTAATTTCCCTTGCCTTAATCAGATCCTGTCACCAGTCAAAACACATCTAGCATTTACTGCCTTCATCGCTCTAGACATTGACCAATCAGGTATTGATTTCTTGTCACACGCCGCCTTCCCATTCGCTCATCGCTTTAAGTATGAGTCAAAACTGCCACCTGAGCTTTGAGCTTCTCTTATTGTGCCACCGCCGAGCTCTGTAAGACATCCTGGGGTATGGCGGTGACCGCCTGTGCCGACCGTGGGGCTCCACCGTGCTACCACGCCTCAGCCGCAAGACCTTCGCAGTAAGGAGGTAACCATCCTAACTGAATGCCATGGCTTACCACACCAGCATGACATTGCCAAAAGGCCATTGTGGTAGGGCGATAAGCGTTCTTCACAGACTGCCAGCCATTTACTGTGGCCACTACGGCTTCACTGAGTGACACCCACAGTAAGGTGGTAACCTTCATCCTGACTATTGCCCTTCACTGCATTGTTGTGCCATTGCCCAACCATACCCACGGTATGGTGGTGAACCTTGGCTTAACTATCACCAACCACCACTGCCACCACGCCACCACCGAGCACCCTCTGCAGTATCGAGGTAAGGCTTCAAACTAACTGCGCCCGTCAACTGTGCTATCACCATCCTAGGAAGGAGACCCCAAGGTATGGCGGTAACATCGCCCAACCGCGGAAAGACCGACAAAGGCCCGCGGTAAAGTGGTAAACCGCTAGACTGCACCTCTATGAAAGATTCTCAGTGGTAGAGTGGTAAAGGATGAGAATGGATGATAATTTTTCCAAGTATTTTCAGAGGTCCAAGCCAGGAAGTTGAGGCACCTATTCCTAATAAGCTCCCACTTTATGAAGACATCCTGGCTTCCTCTAGACTTTGAAAATTACTGACGATCATAGGCCCCAAGGCCCATAGAATCTATGCACCATCTGAACTTGTCAGTGCTCACTGGATTTGCTAACACATCTGCAACATTCTTTAAAGTGTCAACCTTTTCTAAACAGATCTTTCCATCTTCCACCATATCCCTCATGAAGTGATACTGCACATCAATGTGCTTTGCCCTGGCATGGAAAGTCAGGTTCTTTGCCAAACAAATGGCACTCTGACTATCACATCAAATTGTAATCTTCCCTACATTAAAACCAATATTAGAGCACAATCAACTCAGCCAAACTGCTTCTTTGTAGGCATGTGTTGCTACCATGTATTCAGCCTCTATAGTGGATAAAGCGACTACAGCCTGGCGCTTGCTCATCTAGCTAACTGCACCACCATTCAACATGAAAGTGTATCCACTAGTGGATCTTCTACTGCCAACATCCCTTGCCCAATTAGAATCTACATATCCACGAATGTTGAGTGTTCTCTGTGATGCATCCAAATTTCCATGGTAATGCAGAGCATATTCCAAATTTCCCTTCAAATATCTGAACACTCTCTTCATAGCATCCCACTGTGATTTTCCTGGATTTTCCATAAAACGGCTGAGAACTCCCACTGTTTGGGAAATGTCTAGCCTTGTATAGACCATTGCATACATTAGACTACTAACAACACTTGCATAAGGCACACTGGTCATGTCCTCCATCTCAGTAGTAGATTTAGGATAGTCTTCAATAGATAGTTTTGTTCCCTACATAACTGGAACAACTAGTTGCTTGCAATCATCCATACCAAATCTCTCCAGAACTATATTGACATACTTACTCTGACTTATCTAGAGCTTTGTACTTGTTTTGTCCCTGGTTATCTCCATCCCTAGAATGTACCTTGTTGCACCCAAATCTTTCATTTTGAACTTTGCAGACAACTGAGATTTAAGATCAGAAATCATAGACTTACTGTTTTCTATGAATAACATATCATCCACATACAGGGTAATAATAAGCACACGATCATTTTCAGATTTATAATAAACACAATGATCAGATTTTGATCTCACAAATCTCATAGACAACACAAAAGTGTCAATTTTTCGGCGCCACATTCTAGTAGACTGCTTCAAACCATACAAAGATTTCTTTAATTTACAAACCAGACTTTGTTTACCTTTTTAAATGAAGTGCTCAAGTTGGGACATATAAATCTCTTCTTCTAGTTCTCCATGGAGAAATGTTATCTTCACATCCATCTGCTCAATCTCTAAGTCATATGTTGCTACCAATGACAACAAAAATCTGATAGATGTCATCTTTTCTACAAGGGAAAATATTTCTCCATAATCAATTCCCTCTATTTGGGAAAATCCCTTTGCAACCAACCTTGCCTTATACTTTTCTACACTGCTATCTAGACCAGTCTTCTTATTGAATACCCATTTATAGCCAACATGTTTTTTCCCTTCAAGCAAAGGTACCAAATCTCAGGTTTCATTTTTCTTCAATGATTCCATTTCTTCATTCATGGCTTCTAACCAGGAATTTGAATCAGACATGCTAATTGCTTCTTTTACAATCCTAGGCTCATCAGTGCTAGTAATCAAAGCATAGGCATAGTTCGAATCTAACATAGAGAAACCACACCTATCAGGTTGTCATTTTTCACGTGTAGACCTTCTTACTAGCTAAGGTTGTGGTTCTTCATCTTTAGAACTCTCAGAGCTACTTGAACTCTCCTCAGATTCAGGTACACTATGTAGTTCCTCTTTTTCTGGAGTTTGAGGAATCTAAACTACATCATTCTTCTTTTCTCTTTTATCTGTCTCTAGCTTTGGATCAACTACTGAAAGTTTCAACTCATGAAATATTACACTTCTGCTATACATAACCTTCTTAGTATCAGGATTCCAAATCTTGTATCCCTTCACACCAATGCCATAGCCAATGAAGATACATTCAACAGCCTTGTTCTCCAACTTTGATCTTTTCTCATTGGGCACATATACATATGCCTCACAGCCAAAGACACAAATATGTCTAAGAGAGGGCTTCATACAAGACCATGCTTCCAAAGGTGTCTTGTCAACTAGATCAGGACAAGGTGAATGATTTACCAGGTAACATGTTGTAGCCACAGCCTTAGCCCAGAACTCCTACTCCAGACCAGCACTGTTCAACATACTTCTCGCTCTCTCTATTAACGTTTTGTTCAACCTTTCAGCAACTCCATTTTGTTGTGGAGTATAAGGTGTAGTTTTATGGATTTTAATTCCATGGTCTATACAGTACCTTTCGAATTCTACAGAACAAACCTCACCGCCATTATCCGTCCTTAAGCATTTAATTTTCTTTCCAGTCTGATTCTCTACCAAAGTTTTAAATTCTTTAAACCAACTGAACACTTCTGATTTACTCTTAAGAAAGTATATAAATGCCCTTCTCGAATAGTCATCAATAAAAGAAACATAATATATAGACTTCGATAACGAAAGAACATTAACTGGACCAAACAAATCAGAATGAACATAATCCAATACACCAAAAGATTTATGAGGACTCGAATAAAATGAAACACACTGTTGCTTTCCATAAATATAGTGTTCGCAAAAATCAAACTCAAGGTTACAATCATCAAGCCCTTCAACAATATTTTTATTTTTCAAGGTTTATAAACCTTTCTCACCTATGTGACCAAGTCTATGATGCCACAGCATGGTCTTCTCTACTGGGAGTTTCACCTCCAAAGCATTTTCAGCCAAAGAAGTATCTTCATCTTCCTCTACAGGAACAACTTTGCTTGACTTTACAGAGGCGTTGTTGCATTGAACAAGATGTGCATCCAGCTTATATAGAGTCTCAACACATACACCCTTAGCCAGCACCATTGCACCTCTAGCAATCTTACATCCTTTACTTGATAAAGAAACTTCTACACCATCATCATTCAGCTTACTGACAAAAAGTAAGTTAGGAGCAAACCTAGTATTTGCAATACGCCACCAATCCCTTTGATTCTACCATTAGGGAACTATATTTTGAATCTTCCACGACCAACTATCTCCAATGTTGAATCACTTGCCAAGTACACCTTTCCACCATCATACTTCTCGTACTTAGTGAACCATTCTCTATGAGATGTCATGTGAAAGGATGCACCCAAGTCAACCAGTTAGACATCATTTGATGCCTGAGTCTCCAAGGAGGCAATGAAGGCATCTGTATCACTTTGAGAAGAGTCATTGTTTGAAGCATTACTCTTCTTCTTCTTCTTCTCGTTAAAATCCTTTCGGATATGACCAAGCTACCCATAGTTCCAACATTTCACCTTGAACTTTTTACCAAGAGACTTCAATCTCCCTACAGATTTAGATTTGGAATTCTTATCCTTCTTATTGCCTTTCTCCTTCGATCTACCTTGAACAACAAGGACCTCTTTGGCCATCTCTAAAGACTTCCTCCACATCTCTTCAGACAGAAGTAAGGCAACAACATCTTCCATCTTGAAAGTAGTGGTCATACTTCCAATAGCCATTACAAGATGATCCCAAGTGTCAGGTAATGAACATAATAGGAGCATGCAATGATCCTCCTCCTCAATATTCACACCCATAGATGCCAACTGAGCAACACTCATATTAAATGATATGAGATGGTCTGGAACAGATGCACCTTCTTCCATCTTCAAGGAGTACAACTTCTTCCTCAGGAATAAATTATTTACCAGAGACTTTCCCTAATAAATATCACCAATATTCTTCCATAATGAAGTTGCAGACTTCTCCTCATGGACGTTCAAGAGTACAAAATCGGATAGGCTCAGTCTTATCAGATCTCTCTCTTTTCTATCTGCAATGTCTCAATCTTCTTGCTTCATACTTTGTGGCATAGTTCCAAACATAACAACCCAGAGGTTTCTATCCACAAGCAAGTCATCCATTTTGAGTCTCCATAACTCAAATTTTCCACCATTGAATTTTTCAATCTCTACTCTACCTGATGTACTCGCCATCTCAAATAGAACTAAGTTCTAACTTTACAATACTCCCATTGGAATAGTATTAGCACAAAAATCCAACCTTACTAACAAGGATAACACAACTAGCCAAGCTCTGATACCACTTGAAAGGAAAACAAAGGTGCAAAATCACTTTCCTAATGCTAATACAATAGAGAAGAAGTGCAAAGACCAGTTTTAAAACTTCTTAAAACAACTGAGATGAACACATATAGAATAGAAAGGATAATAGAAAAAAACCAAACATAATTAACACCAAATTTATATGGGAAAACCCTTTCGGGAAAAAACCCACCACACCAAGAGAAGACTTTGTATTACAATAAAAGAAATTACATACAAAGCTCATAGTCCTCACTCTCTAATAGTTAACTCACAGTAGCAGACTTAAGTTTTCATGCACTCACTATTCCAATACTTCTTACAGTATACAATGAATACAACTCACTTCTTTGTCTCGCTCGCTTACCGACTTCACCATCACCCTTCATTAACTTATATCAATGTAATCGACTATACAAGTCTTACATCACCTTAATCATGCCAACCAATCGCAGGCCTTAAGGATGCATCATCCACCCAATGAAGCAATCCAGTCTTCTGACCAATCTTCTCTGCATCAGGCTGCCCAGGAATTAATTTCCCTTGCCTTAATCGGATCATGTCACCAGTCGAAACACATCTAGCATTTACTGCCTTCACCACTCAAGACATTGACCAATCAAGTATTGATTTATTGGCATGTGCCGCCTTCCCATTCGTTCATCACTTTGACCATGAGTCAAAACTGCCACCCGAGCTACGAGCTTCTCTTACCGCGCCACCACCGAGCTCCATGAGACATCCCATGGTATGGCGATGACCACTTGTGCCGACTATCGGGCTCCACTGTGCTACCACGCCCCAACTGCAAGACCTCTACGGTAAGGAGGTAACCATCCCGATTGACCGCCACAACTTATTGTGCCACCGCAAAATGGCCAAAAGGCCATCGTGGTAGGGCGGTAAGCGTTCTTCACAAACCGCCAGCTGTTTATCACGGCCACCGTGGCTTCACTGAGTGACACCCACAGTAAGGTGGTAACCATCATCCTGACCACTGCCCTTCACCGTACCACCGTGCCATCACCGAACCATACCTGCGGAATGGCAGTGAACCTTTGCTTAACTATCACTGACCACCATTGCCACCACGCCACCATTGGGCACCCTCCACGGTATCGAGGTAATGCTTCACACTGACTATGCCCATCAACCACACTACCGCCAGCCTAGGAAGGAAACCTTGTGGTATGGCGGTAACACCACCCAACTGTAGACAGATCGACAGAGGCCCACAATAAAGTGGTAAATCGACAGACCAAGTCTCTATGAAAGACTCTCACCGATAGAGTGGTAAAGGTTGACAATGGATGATAATTTCACCAAGTCTTTTCAGAGGTCCAAGCCAGGATGTTGAGGCACCTGTTCGCAACAAATCAATCCTCAATCAATACCAACCACTCACATACCCTTCTTACCAACAATTTGTAAGCTCCAATCCTTCATCCATCTACCCTCACTATCAAGAGCCACTTGACATAATCCATACCATTAATCCCCAATAAATTTCCATTAATCATCCTTGTCCAAACCTTGAGAAGGGAAATAAACCTTCCACTAATCCATTCCAATCCTCCACATCCTATCATAATCCATCATCCACTAGTCCATTCCAATCCTCCACATCTTATCCTAATCCATCATCCACTAACTCATTGCCATCCACTCCATCCCAAACTACAATACCATCCAATAAAAGCACATTAATTAATGCTCTTCAAGGACAAATAGCAAAGGAACTTGTTAGGCTCCTAAATGAAAATAAAGTTAGGAAATCCAATCACATTGTTGATCCTACACCATCCAACCATTTGTCACGATCATGTCCTCCATTGCCTACCAATACCGAAAAAGATCTTTCTATTGAAGCTCCATTATTGCCATGTCAAAATCCTGGGTCTATCAAATAAAATCATATCCTTGTCCAAAATCAAATTCCATTGCCTAAACTTGAGGATACATGTTAGAAAGAAATTCCAAAGTATGACATCATAGCTTCACCTTCATTTCAAGATCAAAGAAGTCCATCTCATGACCCCATCCTTAAGTCCATCCAAGAAGTCCTTCTAGATAATCATAGCATCCAAAATACAGCTATCCTTGTTCAAGAGTCTATTCACAACCATGTTGTCCAAGATACACCTATTTTTGACCAAGATCCTACCATTGAACAAGAAATCAAAAATGATCCTCTCATCAACCTTTATATCATCCATGATCAAACATTTGAAGTTGGTCCTATCCAAACTCCAAACACCTCCATTTCCTAAAATGAGACACTTGCCTCCTTTGGACACATAGATAATCAAATGAATGATATGGATAACATCAAAGAAAAGCATAAAACAACTATTATTGATCAAGTCAAAGGAGAACACAAAGAAGCTACTATGCATCAAGTCAAAGAAGAAGATAGAAAATCTACCACAGATCAAATCGACATCCCAAAAGATCAAGAACAAATAAGCATGACGAATGATAAAGCAAAAACATCTTATCAGTAAGGAGCATCCATCTTTGTCAAAGTAGGCTTTCTTGTAGATTAGGAGATTCCAAGTAGCAATTTCCACATACAAAATGATGGGTTCACATCTTGCTTTCAAAACAACAAATACCCCATCACAAACAGAATTTTTTAGAGCATGTAGTATCAAGGAAAAGGGCTAGGCCTATATGAGAAAGGAATTATAGAACCAGTAAAATTTTATGCAAATCCTAGACATCAAGGTCTTGGTTATTCTTCAATAAGAGAATCAAATAATGTTAGTGGTACCTCCTCGATATTGGGGGCAACTTTATCTGGTACAAACAACAAAATGGGGGCCATGAGTACTCCTTTTCATAAGGTTGTTGCCAACACTCCTTCCATCCATACCATAAATTGTCATTCCAACATGAATAAATCTTCCATTTGGAACCAACAAAAAGAAAATTATTACAAATCCAAAGTTCAAAATCAAATTTCAAAGACCATTGAATCAAACAAAAATCCGAGTGGAAAAATGAAAGTAAAATGGATCCCAAAGAAAAATGGATCAAGATAAAAAAATTAAGTCAATCAAAATATGGAACCACAAGAAAAGGGGACTCCCACATATAGTAAATGTCCACCTCCTTTAAAATGTTCATCAAGAAAGACATATAAAATTTTTGGTTCCAAACACTATCCCAATCAAAATTCCAAACTCCATCATCCACCATCCCAAGTTTTGAAAATAAAAATTGCTACATCCAAAATACCAAATAGTCCTTCCACATCTACCATCATCCATCATAATCCTAAATCATGCCTCAATTTTAAAAGACATACCTCACAAATCCATCGCATCTTGGCAGCAACTCTTTATCATAAGGACTCAAATGGAACTCTATCATGATGTGCATATTTTGATAAGGCCAAACCTAGTATCAAAGAGGATCAAAATGACATCAATCATTTGTATGCAAGTGCTATGATCCTGACAAGACAACTACTCCATAAAGGTCACTATTGGCATATCATGACACCAGTATCTACATCAACACCACCAAAGGATTCAAAACAATCAATGATCATACAGACCATCAAGTCAATATAAAAAAACAAAAAAATTGTCACCTTGATGAAAACCTGGTAAATAGGCATCTTGTGTGACATCATCAAAATGAAAAAAAAAAAAGATAGAAGAAAGAGAAAAAAAATAGTAAAGAGAAATTTTTTTTCCAATAGTGAAACCATTTTTATGGTGCTTTGGATAAGTACCATGATGAAAACCTAGCAAACATGCGTCATGTGTAAGAGCAATTATCTATGTGGACCCTTACACTTGGGGGAAAGTTGTATCATATTTCATGCCCTTCTCGTGACATTTCCATCTATCTATCTAATCAATATCATTTCCATCCATTTTCCCACCTACCTTGATCTTGATAAGAAATGAGGCACAAACATAAATCATGCTTTGGGAAAATTCTTGACATGTCTATCCTTTGGTCATACACTACCCATGAAATATCATGTCATTGCCTTCATATAATTTATCCAAACCCATATCTTGGAGAAAATAAATTATTCGCATGTGAAATAGTCCTTGGAGATCATATCCTAATTCTTCCATCCAATAATCTTCATGTCTCTTATCCTTTGCCAAAATAAATCCATTATCCTTCCTTACCTATCGTTGGGCTTGGTTTTCCCTTGTCATTGGTCTAAGGATTTTAATCCACTTATCCAAGTTCCCTCCATAATCCCATCTAGTCTTAAGGTTAGTCATTCCAAATGCAACAAGCCTAATTCATACAATCTTTCTATGCGCTCTAGTGTGTCATTCAAAATGTTCCTTGGACTTGTTCCTATCCTTGCTATAGACCTTAATCCTTTAGTCACATTATCATCAATGGGATATGTCTTTCCCAATCCTCATGTTGTTTCGAGATGTGTCCTTCCCATATCAAACAACATTGTCATCATCATCATCACCTATCAAATGTTTTTTAGCTTGACTAGGGGCAAGATCATGCTCGTCCTTGGATCCTTGTGCATGCCTGCCTAGTTGATTCTGAGTATCTTTCACATTCATTTTTCATGATCCCTATAGTTAACATCCATAATAAAGTCTCATTCATCCATAATAAAACTTTGTCATCCTTCTCATGGCCTGAAGACCACCGAAATTTAACATCCTTCACTTTCATATCCACCTGTCGCATTCTCTGCTTCCCCTCATACATATTAAACTGGTCCTATACCTGATTGGGGACAATTCCTTGACTTACATCTTCATGGGTAATAATACATCGTATCAGCCCTTTAAAGCCTTCAAAATCCATAAAAATCATAAAATGTCTTGAAAAAATCCAAAAAAGTCATAAAACATTTCAAAATCCAAAAAAAAAAAATCAAAACATTACAAAATTAAAAAAAAATCAAAACATTTCAAAATCCAAAAAATCAAAACATTTTAAAATCCAAAAATCAAAACATCTCAAAATCCAAAAAAATCAAAAAAATTCAAAATCCAAAAAATAACATTTCAAAATCCAAAAAAATCAAAACATTTCATAATCCAAAAACATCAAAAACTTCTAAACTTCTAAAAATAGAGTCCAAGTCTGAATCTGAGTATGAGTCAGTTTTGTTAGAGTGGTCGAAATGCGTTGCCTTTGCTCATTTTCTATGTAGGCAAGGCTCATCTTAAATGAGCCCCCAAGGCATTAGGTCAGTCCCTTTAGGTTGTCCAAATAAAATCATGACTCAGTGTTTTGTCGAATAAGACAAAGTCAAGTCATGTTGAACTACGAGGTCTTTATGCACTACTACGTAGGCAAGTCCATCTATCGATGAGCCTTGGAGACCCTGTAGGTCAAGTCCTTTAGGTTTCATTGATTCGGGTTGTTTCCTTGGTTCAGAAGCAATCATCATTCAAACTAAAACAACAAACGAATGAAATCTTTCATCAATCATTTATCTTATCATCCATCAACCTAGTCATTTGAGTGGAATGGGGAATTATGTCATTTGTCTCATTTGATCTTATCTCTTGTCTTTTATCAAGATGCATCCTTACTTGGATTAGACTTTCTCAACCTTATCATTCACCTTAAGTAGGATGTGTCCTTCTTGGAGTTAGGTGTCTTGTCAACATTTGTCACTTGGTCAACTTTAACAGATGTGTCCTCTACCTCAAACAAGATGTGTCCTTCCTGCAGTTGGGTATCGTCACATCACTTGGTCATGTTCATCAATCTTCATCAACCAAACAATCAATATTTGTCAACCTATCGATCAAATCAATTTATCAGTTTTTGTCAATTTGTTAATCAATCTTTTTTAGTCTATCGATCGAATCAATTTGTCATCTTTGTCAACCAACTTTGTCACACCAATCAATCTTATCATCTTGGTCAATAAATCCTTCCTTCATCAAGATGTGTCCTTCCTGAGGCTAGGCATGGTCAATCAAATCATTTTATCAGTCCTTGTCAACCTATCAATCAACTTAGTGATCTTGGTCAACCTAATCAATCAATTAAACAATCATCATTATCATTGGCAAGCACTATCTTGGAAAACACTTTGTTGGCCTGGATTTTCTTATCTTTTCGATTGGTTTTGGGTCATGTTACTAGTCTCCTCAAGGATGTCCTATTAATGGATTTAGAGGGATGATGATTAATCATGGCCTCTTTTCTTTGTTTGCTATTTGTAGTTTGTCTTGGCAAAAAGACTAGAATAATTGGATCCTTAGTATGAGTTGGGGCATTCCTTGTCTTTTGGCTCTATCTTTTGAACTACTTGTCTCTCACAAATGGTCATCTTGCACACCTTGGTTTATGTCATACCATGGTGTTTGTGGTCCATTTGTGACATTTTTGACACCCAATGATGATAAATATAAAATTTAAGCATGAAAGTTGGTTCCCTTATCATTTCCTGTCTATCTTATTTCCCCTTTTCACACTACCATCCATATCCTTTATGCTAACATTTCTTCTATCCTTCATCCTCTAGTCTTATCTTCCATTTCGAGAGCACATTCGTATTCTTTGAACCCGCCTATCCTCTTGAGGGGGCATACCACAACCCTCTTGGTCATCCTTCCCCTTTCTCTTTACATTGGGGCATATTTCATAATCAAAATTCTTTGACACAATGCGATGAACTGCATTATGTCAAAGAGAGGCAAAATGTAGACACTGAAAATGTCCTAAATCTGCGAGCGTCATTTTTTCTGGTCATCATCTTTTGATCAATTATTCAATTATGTTAGATCATAGTCCTCTATTAATTAAATAATTTTTAATTATTTAATTGATTCACCTTCTCATTTCTATCATGATCGATTAAAATTATTTAATTGTCTCTAATATATCCCTTTCTCCAATAATTAAATAAATTATTTGTCTTGCATCCATAGTCAGATAATAATTATTTGTCCTTTTATTCTTCTATAATTAAATAATTGACAAAATTATTTAATTATGTGTCACTCCTTTGAATAATTGATCCAAATCAATTATCGATGTCTAATTTATGTCTCCTCCTTTAATTAAATTTATGAATTTATTTAAGTCTCCTTTTTTATTTCCTCCAAATAAATAATTTGTTTGCCACTTGTCTTTTTCCTCCATTTTTCGAAATAATTTATTTATCCCTCCATTTTGATCAAAGATCCCCTGTCATTATTTCATGTCATAGCTTGCATATCCTGCATGTCTGTCATAGCCATCAGGCATCATAACCATCAGACATCATAGTTGTCGGCGTCATATCTTTTCCATGCTTTGGCATATTCTGGTTGCATCAATTTTCAACTGTCGATCTTGGCATCTTTCTAGAAACTTGATCTTGGTCATCAATTTCATAACCTCCCTCTCATGCATCCTCATTCATTGATCTTATAATATTTCTAGAAGATCAATCTCGTCCGTCTATTCGAATGGTTGTCTATAAAAGAGACCATTCTCCTTCATTTTCGATTTAACAACCATTATCTCCAACTTTTTTTCTTACTATTTGTAAGTATTTGCACAACTTCATCAACAAATCTGAGGGCAATATTGGCAAAAGAAGAAATAAGAGAGACAAGAGAAGTGAAGCAACTTCAAGCATGGGGATTATTTTAGTTTTATGCTTTCATTTTACTCATGCATTGTTTGTATTCTCTTGTTTGGATGAGGTTAATAGCTTAGAAGTGTTTGGTTGTCACTTAGTCTATGCTATTTGATTTTCTCCATTCTACATTTTAAAAATTAAATTTATCCCTCGTTTGTAAAATAAGTTTGAAATGTTTTTATTTTTTTGGATTTTGAAATGTTTTTAAATGGGATATTAACAAACATTGAAAAAAAATTCAAAAAATTCCATTTAGATTAAATGGGCAAATTCGACTAAATGTAATTTTCAACATTTCAAAACCCAAAAAAATCAAAACATTTCAAAATCCCATCATCTTATTTTGAGTACAAAAAAAATGGGTGCATGAAATATTCAAAAACTATTATCTGGGTTTTGTATGCCTCAATTTTATCTTTCTGGAACTTCAAACAGCTTGAAATTTTGATATGTTTTGAGAAATTTATGGCCGTTTTAGTGCTCACAGCTTTTTAAAATTTAGTTGTTAAGATCCAAATTTTCTTTTGTTTATAACACTTTTGTTGTGCAGTATTTTTCCAAGCTTTTTATGGGTTTTGAAGGTCTATGTCTTAGTTTTTCATAGATTTTTATAGTTTAAAATTTTGCTTAAGTTATCACTATTTTAGTTTGCTATTTTTATTCAAGTTTTTTTTGGTTTACTAATGTTTTGTTTTCAGCATGTGACTTTCATCAAGAAAAAACTCACTTGTGGTTTTGCGGGATTTTTGGCTTGTTTTGGATAAGAAATATTTTGTGTGTTTTTCAACACAATTTTTGAAGAGCTAAAATTTCATTTCATTCATTAGTTTTAAAATTTACAACAAATTGCATTAACACTCATGAGGATAAAATGAACCACAATTTTTATATGTCATTCATTTGGTTTTAAAATTTACAACAAATTACATATTTCATTCATGGGCTTAAAATGAACAACAAAAGCATTTTTCATTCATGAGTTTAAAATGAACAATAGATTGCATCTTCCACATGCATAAGGTTTAAAAAGAACAACAATCTGCATTTTTCACTAATGGGTGTTAAAATAAACTTGCATTTCATGTCATCGGTTTAAAATTTACAAAGTGTCTTCAAATCATATGCAAAGGTTTAAAATTTACAACTGTCTTTTTTCACATAGATTTAACTAGGGGGTAATGAACTGTTATTTTAGTGTTTGAAGGATGGCACGTATTATACTCTCACCTTGTGCAAACTCGGTGATCAGAAAGTCAGAACCATCAATTTTTGGGTTCACCCATTTAGAAGGGCCTTCCTTGGTGGGAAAAAGTACTCACTCCAAGGGATGACCCTAAGTGGTAATGGGCTAAAGCCAAGTCCTTCTAAACCGCTATAGAAATTTTGATTGCAAAGAAATTTTCCAATCAATGGGATGTGGTATGTGATAGCTCTCCCCTAGTATATTTATGATATGTAACCCCTTTTTCTAAGGGTAGGGAGACCTCTTGAGGGAGTTTATCATAGTACCCCTGAACCAAATGCCCTTACTAGACACCTCTTGTTTGTAGCAACCAAAATCCTTCTATTTTTTGGTGCAGGAAGTCAGACATCCGAAGCCATCCCACATACTCGCGGTTCTTAGTAGAGATGAAGAGTTCGTCATGGGAGATTCATGAGAACTCAAAGCTTGGTTGACCCAAGAAGTGAGTTTCATGTTGGGGGAGCCAATGTGGCCAAGCTTCTAATTCATCCGCTAAAAATAAGTGCAGTTGGTTAATCCAAATGGGAATTCAGTGAATATTGCCCTTGCCAACCTTAGGATTGTGCTTGTCTTCTTTAAAAAATCAAATATTTCAACATTAAACTAGTCCTCAAACAAAGTGATTTGATACTATCTACTATGTTTCCCAGTCATATTCCATCATAAATAGTCAAAAATTGAATCAAAAACCATTGAAAACATCAAAACTGTCAAAAATATCATTCTAGAATCACAATCGTCAGATACAGACCCGCAATTTTTACCAGCCCATTCTAAGGATCCCCATTAGGAAAACATTGCATCATAGGTTGCATCCCTTCATTTCTTACATTACACAATTTGGAATTTCACCCTTAGGTTTCATTTAGGCCTTTAAATTTTGAACATAGGGAGACCTTTGAGCTTTTGGAAATTCTAGGTTACACATTCTATTTGTCATTGTCATTGTCTTGTCATTTGTCACTTTATCAAGTTTGATCTTGGTCTTGTGTCCTAGTCTTGGTTGTTCTCTTATGGTCAATGAAATTTGGAATTTTTTGCCTTGGGTTCACATTAGCTTGATTGCCACCCTTAGTTTAAAATTCCTTCACATTACTCTCATTTAGACTCATATTGCCTATATTGCACTTTGCATCCTTATACTCCAAAAAATAAAAAAACATAGTTTCATTTCACCTTAGCCTTAGTTGCATCACCACCCTTGATCATTAATTTAGGATCATTTACTCTCCTTTTCATTATCTTTCAACATTAATTAGTCCACCTTTGATATCTTTTGCATCCATTAGTTTCATTTAGCTTCATTTAGCTTCATTCTTTGGTCTCAAAGTCAACATTATCCTTGCATGATCATCTTGTATCCTCATATCCTTATAATCCAAAAAAGTCACAAAAATATAGCTTAGTCCCATACCATCTTGCATGATTTAGCATTTAGCTTCATTTGCATGCCATGTCATTTGTTCATAAGGTCGTTATTATCCTTGCATTATCACTCCACATCCCTATATATCCCAAAAATCCAAAAAAAAAAACACATCCTTTGGTCATCATCATCCTTGCATATCATATCCTTTGGTCATAGGGTCATTATTATTCCACCATTCCTTAATCTTGCTCTTAGGTACATTTGCACTTTGCATCCTTATATCCTTGAAAATCACAAAAAATAGCATGGTTTCATTGGCACCTTGCATTGTCATCCAAAGGTCACAAGCTTTGTATGGTCCTCACTAAGTTTTCCTTATCCATGCTAATCCAAATTCATAACCATGTCTTCACTTTACCTTGATCTTCTTCCTAGTCAAGTTGAATACCAATCAATCCTCAATCGTCAATACCAACCACTCACATACCCTTCTTACCAACAATCCATAAGCTCCATTCCTTCATCCATCTACCCTCACTATCAAGAGTCACTTGACACAATCCATACCATTAATCCCCGATAAATGCTCATTAGTTATCCCTATCCTAACTTTGACAAGGGAAACCAACCTTCCACTAATCCATTCCAATCCTCCACATCCTATCATAATCCATCATCCACTAGTCCATTTCAATCCTCCACATCTTATCATAATCCATCATACACTAACCCATTGTCATCCCAAACTACAATACCATCCAATAAAAACACATTAATTAATGCTCTCCAAGGACGAATAGAAAAGGAACTTGTTCAAATCCTAAATGAAAACAAATTTAGGAAATTTAATCACATTGTTGATCCTACACCATTCAACCATTTGTCACCATCATGTCCTCCATTTCCTACCAATACCGAAAAATATCTTTCTATCGAAGCTCCATTATTGCCATGTCAAAATCTTGGGTCTATCAAAGAAAATAATATCCTTGTCCAAAATCAAAATTCCATTGCCTAAACTTGAGGATACATGTCAGAAATAAAGTCCAAAGAATGACATCATAGCTTCACCTTTGTATCAAGATCGAATAATTCCATCTCATGACCCCATCCTTAAGTCCATCCAAGAAGTCCTAGATAATCATGGCATCCAAAATACAACTATCCTTGTTCAAGAGTCTATTCACAACCATGTTGTCCAAGATACACCTATTTTTGACCAAGATCCTACCATTGAACAAGAAATCCAAAATGATCCTCTCATTGACCTTTATACCATCCATGATCAAACATTTGAAGTTGGTCATATCCAAACTCAAAACACCTCCATTTCCTAAAATGAGACACTTGCCTCCTTTGGACACATAGATAATCAAATGAATGATATGGATAACATGAAACAAGAGCATAAAGTAGCTACTATTGATCAAGTCAAAGGAGAACAAAAAGAATCTATTATGGATCAAGTCAAAGAAGAAGATAAAAAATCTACCACAGTTCAAATCAACATCCCAAATGATCAAGAAGAAACAAGCATGATGAATGATAAATCCAAAACATCCTATCAACTAGGAGCATCCACCTTTGTCAAAGCAGGCTTTCTTGTAGATGAGGAGATTCCAAGTAGCAAATTTCCACATACAACATGATGCATTGGCATATTGCTTTCAAAACAACAAATACCCTATCGCAAATAGAATATTTCAGAGCATGCGGTATCAAGGAAAAGGACTAGGCCACATGAGCAAGGAATTCGAGAACCAATACAGTTTTATGAAAATCCTAGACATAAAAGTCTTGGTTATTCTTCAATTAGAGAATAAAATGGTGTTAGTGATACCTCCTCAATATTGGGGGAAATTTTATCTGATACAATCAAAATGGGGGTCATGTGTAGTCCTTGTCATAAGGTTATTGCCAGCACTCCTTCCATGCACACCATAAACCATCATTCCAACATGAATAAACCTTCTATTTCAAACCAATAAAAATAAAATATTACAAATCCAAAGTTCAAAATCAAATGTCAAAGGCCATTGAATCAAACAAAAATCCAAGTGGACAAATGAAGTTAAAATGGATCCCAAAGAAAAATGGATCAAGCAAAGAAAATATTCCAAGTCCAAAATTCAATCAAAATGTGGAGCCACAAGAAAAGAGGTCTCCTACATATAATAAATGTCCACCTCCTTCTAAATGGTCATCAAGAAAGGCATATAAAGAGGTTGGTTCCAAATGCTATCCCAATCAAAATTCCAAATTTTATCATCCACCATCCCAAGTTTGAAAAATAAAAATTGCTACATCCAAACGTCCAAATAATCTTTCCACAACTACCATCATCCATCATTCCAAAAATCATACCTCATGAATCTGTCGCATCTTGGCAGCAACTATTTATCATAAGGACTCCCATGATACTCTATCATGATGTGTGTATTCTAATAAGGCCAACCTATAAGTATCAAAGAGGATCACAATGACATCAATTAGTTGTATGCAAGTGCTATGATCCTGACAAGACAACTACTCCATAAAGGTCACTATTGACATATCATGACACTAGTATCTACATCAACACCATCAAAGGATTCAAAACAATCAAAGGTCATACAAAACATCAAGTCGATATAAAAAATTAAAAAAATTGTCACCTTGATGAAAACTTGGCAAACAGGCGTCTTGTGTGACATCATCGAAAGGTAAAAAAAAAGACAAGAAAGAGAAAAAAGAAAAAAGAAATAGTAAAGAGAAAAAATTTGTCCAATAGTGATAACTATTTTTATGGCACTTTGGATAAGTACCATGATGAAAACCTGGCAAACAGGCATCATGTGTAAGAGCAATTATTTATGTGGACCATTACACTTGGGGGAAATTTGTGTCATCTACCATGCCCTTCTCGTAACATTTCCATCTATCTATATAATCCATATCATTTCCATCCATTTTCCCACCTACCTTGATCTTGATAAGAAATGAGGCACAAACATAAATCATGCTTTGGAAAAATTCTCGACATGTCTATCCTTTGGTCATACACTACCCATGAAATATTATGTCATTTCCTTCATAGAATTTATTCAAACCCATATCTTGGAGAAAATAAATTATTCCCATGTGAAATAGTCCTTGGAGATCATATCCTAATTCTTCCATCCAATAATCCTCATGTCTCTTATCCTTTGCCAAAATAAATCCATTAACCTTCCTTACCTATCATTGGACTTGGTTTTCCCTTGCCATTGGTCTAAGGATTCTAATCCACTTATCCAAGTTCCCTCCATAATCCCATCTAGTCCTAATTTTAGTCATTCCAAATGCAACAAGCCTAATCCATACAATCTTGCTATGCACTCTAGCATATCATCCAAAACGTTCCTTGGACTTGCTCATATCCTTGTTATAGACCTTGATCCTTTAGTCACATTATCATAAATGGGATATGTCTTTCCCAATCCTCATGTTGTTTCAGGATATGTCCTTCCCATATCAAACAACATTGTCATCATCAACATTACCTATCAATTGGTTTTCAACTTGACTAGGGGCAAGATCATGTTTGTCCTTGAATCCTTGTGCATGCAACTTTGTTGATTGTGGGTATCTTTTACATGCATTTTTCATGATCCCTATAGCTATCATCCATAATAAAGTCTCATTCATCCATAATAAAGCTTCACCATCCTTCCCATGGCCTGAAGACCACCAACATTTAGCATCCTTCACTTTCATATCCACCTATCACATTCACCGCTTCCCCTCGTACATAGTAAACTGGTCTTATATCTGATTGGGGGAAATTCATTGACTTATATCTTCATGGGAAATAATACATGGTATCAGCCCTTTCAAACCTTCAAAATCCATAAAAATCATAAAATGTCCTAAAAAAATCCAAAAAAAAAAAAAAAATTTCAAAATCTAAAAAAAATCAAAAACATTTCAAAATCCAAAAAAATAAAAACATTTCAAAATCCAAAAAAATAAAACATTTCAAAATCCAAAAATCAAAAGCAGTTCAAAATCTAAAAAATTAAAACATTTCAAAATCCAAAAAATCATAATATTTTAAAATCCAATAAAATCAAAACATTTCAAAATCCAAAAAATATCAAAAAATTTCAAAATCCAAAAAATTCATAAAATCCTCAAAATCCAAAAACATCAGAAAAATTTAAAACTCTCAAAAAATAGAGTTTGGATCTAATTCTGAATCTGAATCGGTTTTGTTAGAGTGGTCACTACGTTGCCTCTGTGTGTTTTCTACGTAGGCAAGGCTCATCTAAAATAAGCCCCTGAGGCATTAGGTTAGTCCCTTTAGGTTGTCCAAATAAAATCATGACTCATTATTTTGTCGAATAAGGCAAAGTCAAGTTGTGTCAAACTACGAGGTCTTTGCACACTGCTACATAGGCAAGGCCATCTATCAATGAGCCCCCAAGGCCCCCTAGGTCAAGTCCTTTAGGGTTCATCGATTCGGTTCATTTCCTTAGTCCAGAAGCAATCATCTTTCAAACTAAAACAACAAACGAATGAAATCTTTCATCAATCGATTATCTTATCATCCATCAACCTGATCATTTGGTTGGAATGGGTCATTATGTCATTTGTCTCATTCGATCTTATCTCTTGTCTTTTATCAGGATGTGTCCTTCTTGGGATTAGACTTTCTCAACCTTGTCATTCACCTTAACCAGGATGCATCCTTCTTGCAGTTAGGTCTTGTCAACACTTGTCACTTGGTCAACTTTATCATATGTGTCCTCTACCTCAAACATGATGTGTCCTTCCTGTGGTTGGGTATCATCACATCACTTGGTCATATTCATCAATCTTCATCAAACAAACGATCAATCTTTGTCAACCTATCGCTCAAATCAATTTGTCATCTTTGTCAACCACCTTTGTCACACCAATCAATCTTATTAGCTTGGTCAATCAAGATGTGTCCTTCCTGAGGCTAGGCATGGTCAATCAAATTATTTTATCAATCCTTGTCAACCTATCAATCAATTCGGTTGTCTTGGTCAACCTAATCAATCAATCAAACAATCATCATTATCATTGGCAAACACTATCTTGGCAAACACTTTGTTGGTCTGAATTTTCTTATCTTTTCAATTGGTTTTTGGTCATGTTACTAGTCTCCTCGAAGATGTCCTATTAAATTATTTAGAGTGACAATGATGGATCATGGCCTCTTTTCTTCTTTTTTTTGTCTATGGTTTACCTTGGCAAAAAGATTGGGACAATTGGGTCCTTAGTATGAGTTGGGGCATTCCTTGTCTTTTTAACTGTTTGTCTATCCCAAATGGTCATCTTGCACACCTTGGTTTATGTCATATCATGGTTTTTGTGGTCCATTTGTGACAATTTTTGACACCCAATGATGATAAATATAAAATGTAAGCATGAAAGTTGGTTCCCTTATCATTTCCTGTCTATCTTCCTCATCTTTTCCATGCTAAAATCCATCTCCTTCATGCTAACATTTTTTCTATCATTCATCCTCTAGTCTTATCTTCCATTTCTAGAGCACATTCGTGTTCTTTGAACATGCTTGTCCTCTCGAGGGGGCATACCACAACCCTCTTGGTCATCCTTCCCCTTTTTCTTTACATTGAGGCATATTTCATAATTAAATTTCTTTGACAAAACGCGATGAACTGCATCATGTCAAAGAGGGAAAAAATGTAGACACTGAAAAATGTCTTAAGTCTGCAAGAAACATTTTTCCTTAGTCGTCATCCTCTAATAATTAAATAATTTTAATTATTTAATTATTCCTAATCATTTAATTATTTAATTAATTCACTTTCTAATCTTTATTCTACCCTGATCAATTAAAATAAATTAATTGTGTCACTAATACCCTTTCTTCAATAATTAAATAAATCATTATTTATTTAATTATTTATCTTTCATCACTTGTCTATAGTCAGATAATAATTATTATTTGAGTTTTTCTTCTATAATTAAATAATTGATCCAAATCAATTATCCATGTCTAATTTTTATATCCTTCTTTAATTAAATTTATGAATTTAATTAAGTCCCCTTTTTCATTTCCTCCAAATAAATAATTTATTTGCCACTTGTCCTTCTCTATTTTTGAATAAATTATTTATGCCTCCATTTTGGTCAAAGATCCCCTGTCATTATTTCATGTCATAGTCTGCATGTCCTGCATGTCTGGCATAGTTGTCAGGCATCATAGCCTTCGACATCATATTTTTTCCATACATGGCATATTCTAGTTGCATCAATTTTCAACCGTAGATCTTGGCATCTTTCTAGAAACTCGATCTTGGCCATCCATTTCATAACCTCCCTCTCATAAATCCTCATCTGTTGATCTTAGAATATTTCTAGAAGATCAATCTCATTCGTTCGTTCGAAAGGTTGTCTATAAAAGCAACCTTTCTCCTCCCTTTTCAATTTAACAACCATTATCCCCAACTTTTTTTCTTACTATTTGCAAGTATTTGCACAACTTCATCAACAAATCTGAGGGCAATATTGGCAAGTTTGAAAATGTTTTGAAAAGTTAGACCTGAGAATATTCGATTAAATGGGAAATATTTGACTAAATGGATTTTTTTGGATTTTGAAATGTTGAAAATTACATTTAATCAAATCAATTTACATTTTCAAAATATCAACTTAATTTTCACAAAAAAAATTCTCTTGTCTTTTTCCTCCATTTTCAAAATAATTTATATATCCCTCCATTTTGGTCAAAGATACACTGTCACTATTTCATGTCATAACCTACATGTCTTGCATGTCTGTCATATCATCGGTCATCATAGCCATCAGACATCATAGCCGTCAGCATCATATCTTTTCCATGCATGGCATATTCTGGTTGCATCAATTTCCAACCGTAGATCTTGTCATCTTTCTAGAAACTCAATCTCGGCCATCCATTTTGTAACCTCCCTCTCATGCATGCTCATCCATTGATCTTAGAATCTTTCTAGAAGATCGATCTCATTCATCCGTTCAAATGGTTGTCTATAAAAGAGACCATTCTCCTCCATTTTTTGATTTAACAACCATTATCTCCAACTTTATTTCTTACTATTTGCAGGTATTTGCACAACTTCAACAATAAATTTGAAAGCAATATTGGCAAAAGAAGAAATAGGAGAGACGGGAGAAATGAAGCAACTTCAAATGAGAGTATTTGACTTGAATGCTTTTAGCTTATTATTTTCCATTTGTTTGTATTCTCTTGTTTGGATGAGGTTAATAGCTTAGAAGTGTTGGCTTCCACTTAGTCTATACTATTTGATTTTTAACCTCATATTACATTGGTGAACCCGACATGAATCTTACATTTTTGCAAAAAAATCATTTGTTTTCTTGTTTATTTTTGTTGTTTTGTAAGTTATAGCCAAGAATTTGTACAAAATCTCGTCATCTTCTTTTGAGTACAACAAAATGGGTGAATAAAATATTTAAAAAATGATTATCTGGGGTTTGTAGGCCTCGCTCTTAGCTTTCTAAAACTTCAAACGGTTTAAAATTTTGTTAAGATTTGAGAAAGTTATGGCCGTTTTAGCAAATGTTGTTTTTTAGAATTAACTGTTAAAACCCACGTTTTCTTTTGCCTATAACAATTTTTTCGTGAAGAAACTTGAAAAATACTTTTTGGGTTGTGAAGGCTTGAGTTTCAAATTTCCATGGATTCAAATGATTTAAAATTTCATTAAGTTTTGAGAAAGGTATCGCTGTTTTAATTTTTTGTTATCATTAAAGTTTTTTTTTTGGTTGCTAATCTTTTGTTTCCAGCATGTGGCACAAGTTGGAGGGAGTTCTTAAAAACTATTTCTTTTGAAATATAATCATTTGTTGCCCTATCATTTCATTTACTTAGCTTTATTTTGTTCATTATCTCATTTTGTTTTGAAAACAACAGCAAATTGCATATTTCATTCATGGGCTTAAAATGAACAACAAATTGCATATTTCATTCATGGGCTTAAAATGAACAACAAATTGCATATTTCATTCACAGGCTTAAAATGAACAAAAAACTGCATGTTTCATTCATAGGTTTAAAATGAACAAAAAATTGCATTTTTTCACTCATGGGATTTAAAATTGACTTGCATCAAACTTCATTGGCATAAAATGAATCCAAGTGTCTTCAAATCATAAGCAAAGGTTTAAAACTTACAATTGTCTTTCTCACATAGATTAAATTAGAGGGTAAATGAACACCATGTCTTAGTGTTTGAGGGTGGTAGGTATTATTCTCTCACCTTGTGAAAACTCGGTGATCAAAAATCTAGACCCATCCATTTTTTTGTTCACCCATTAGAAGGGCTTGCCTTGGTGGGAAAAATTACTCACCCCAAGGGACGACCCTAAGCAATAACGGGCTAAAGCCAAGTCCTTCTGAACCGCTATAGAAATTTTTGATTGCAAGGAAAGCTTGCAATCAACGGGATGTGGTACATGATAGATCTCCTCCAATATCTTTATGATATGTAACCCCTTGTTCTAAGGGTAGGGAAACCTCCTGAGGGAGTTTATCATAGTACCCCCTAAACCGGATGCCCTTACTAGACACCTCTTGTTTGTAGCAGCAAAATCCTTTTATTTTTTGGTGCAGGAGGTCGGACCTCTGAAGTCATCCCACATACTCACAGTTCTTAGTAGAGATGAAGAGTTTTTCATGGGAGATTCATGAGAACTCAAAGCTTGGTTGACCCAAAGAAGTGAGTGTCGTGGAGGGGAGCCAGTGTGGTCAAGCTTCTAAGTCATCCGCTAAGAATAATCGCGGTTAGTTAATCCAAGTGGGAACCTAGCAAATATTGTCCTTGCCAACCATTGGATTCGTGCTTTTTATCTTGAAATCAAACTTTTTCACATCCAAAATCAAACCAAAAATAAGTGCTTGTGACTTTATTTTATGTTTACCAATCAAAATTCATCAAAATCAGTCAAAATCCATTCAAAAATCAAACAAAATATCAAAATTACAAAATCAACATTCTATGAACCACAACTACTACCTAATTACCATGATTTCACAAAATCCTTGTCCAAAACTGAACCAATTCATCATATTAGTGATCTTGACTTCCAAACCAGAGACTTGCAAAGCTTTCTTAGTCCATTCCATCATCTTCATTTAGGTTTGCGTTACATTTTAGATTGCACCTTAGGTCACCTTTTCCTTGCATAATTAATCTTAGGTCTTAGGTTGCACATACCTTCTAGATTTCAAACATAGGAAAATTCTCAAGCCTTTGTACAATCCTTGGTTTCTTATCCATTTTGTCATTGACCTTAATCCTTCAGTTTTATCAACCTTTGTCATTATCACTTTTATCAAATTTGAGTCTCAAACTTGTGTCCTAGTTTAGATTCACCTTGTCAAATCCATCATTTTGGTCATCACAAAGGTCAATGAAATTTGGGTTTGTTATCTTGGGCCTACATTATCTTGGTTTCCATCCTTTGTCTCAAATTAGAATTCATAACCTTATTCTTATCATTCATATCATACCGTTTGACCATAGATTCATTATCATTCTATCAATCCTTAGTCTTGGACTTAAATTCCACTTTCACTTTGTATCCTTATATCTCAAAAACACAAAAACATAGTTTCATTTCACCTTAGCCTTAGTTGCATCACTACCCTTGATCATTAATTTGGTATCATTTAGTCTCCTTTTCATCATCCTTCATCATTAAATAGTCCACCTTTGATATCCTTTGCATCCATTAGTTTCATTTAGCTTCATCCTTTGGTCTCAAAGTCAACATTATCATTGCATGATCATCTTGCATCCTCATATCCTTAATCCAAAAAAATCCAAAAAACATAGCTTAGTCTCATACCATCTTACATCATTTATCATTTAGCTACATTTGAATGCCATATCCTTTGGTCATAAGGTCATTATTATCCTTGCACTATCACTCCACATCCCTATATTATCCCAAAAATCCTTAAAAAAAAACATATCCTTTGGTCATCATCATCCTTGCATATCATATCCTTTGGTCATAGGGTCATTATCATTCCACCATTCCTTAATCTTGGTGTTGGATACATTGGCACTTTGCATCCTTATATCCTTGAAAATCACAAAAAATAGCAGTTTCATATCCATTTTGCATTGGCACCTTGCATTGTCATCCAAAGGCCACAAGTTTTGTATGGTCCTCACTAATTTTCCCTTATCCATCCTAATCCAAATTCATTACCATGTCTTAACTTTACCTTGATCTTCTTCGTAGTCAAGTTGAATACCAATCAATCCTCAATTGTCAATACCAACCACTCACATACCCTTCTTACCAACAATTCATAAGCTCCATTCCTTCATCCATCTACCCTCACTATCAAGAGTCACTTGACACAATCCATATCATTAATCCCCAACAAATTTTCACTAATCATCCATATCCTAGCTAGCCTTGACAAGGGAAACCAACCTTCCACTAGTCCATTCCAATCCTCCAAATCCTATCATAATACATCATCCACTAGTCCATTCCAATCCTGCACATATTATCCTAATCCATCATCCACTAGTCCATTCCTATTCACTCCATCCCAAGCTATATTTAGTCATGAAAATACATTTGGTCATGATCTCCAAAACTACATCACATTACCTACACCTTGGGATACATGTCAAAAAAAGTGTCCAAAGCATGACATCATAGCTTCACATTCATGTCAAGATCAAAGTAGTCCATCCCATGACCCCATCCAAGAAGTCCTTCTAGATAATCATGGCATCCAAAATACAGCTATCCTTGCTCAAGATTCTATTCACAACCATGTTGTCCAAGATACACCTATTTTTGACCAAGATCCTACCATTGAACAAAAAATCAAAAATGATCCTCTCATCGACCTTTCTACCATCCATGATCAAACATTTGAAGTTAGTCCTATCTAAACTCGAAGCACATTCATTTCCCAAGATAAGACACTTGCTTCCTTTTGACATATAGATAATAAAATAAATGATATGGATAACATCAAAGAGGAGCATAAAGAAGCTACTATGGATCAAGTCAAAGAAGAACAAGTGCACAATCCTCTAAGTCCAAAAGACCCCTTGAGGAGGATATTCTGGTCCAACTGCTAGACTCCTCAAAATAGCATGTTTATTCTCATGGCCCTAGTGCGGTTGGAAAAAATATAGATAAAGCCAAAGATTGTAGAAACATTGAGCTTAAGGACCAAGATGACAAAGTCACTAGGTGGGAATTGTTTTTGCATTGGAATGGGAAAATAAATCATCATGACCCTATCTCTAATGTCTAGATTTATGATTTGGGAAAGTTGGTTGTTTCAAATGTTTTTATAAATGTGGAACTCATCAAACATGTTTCTTCCATATATGATGAAAATTTCAAAGCTATTACGGTATCAAATGGAAGTGTATTAATGGAGATTAATAAGAGTTTTTAAAGTCTTTCAACTCCATATGACTACAAATAAGGCTATAAACCTTAACTCTTTTAGGAAAAAGTACCAACAAGATAGGAACAAATTCAGGATGTAGTGGCTCCCTAGGTTTAGAAAAAAGGTTTCCAATGGAAGATCAGTAAAGATTCTTGATAGTGATTTCAATTGTTTTGATGTCAATTCTTTCGAGGACTATTTCACCAAAACATACTTTGTATTATGCCAAGTATTAGGAGGATATGCATAGCCTAAAATGCAGGTGCCTCTTATGTACATGGTAGTTGATATACAAAATCCTTTGGTTAATAGTGATTTTGACTTTGCCAGCTTCATAGCTAAAGCCATCCACAAGAAACTTGTGATAATTAAGAAGGATAGCAAGGAGGTAAATTTCATATGGTATTCTCTCTTGTTTCATATGCTTTTATATAGAGGACAAGGTCATTAGAATAAAGCCTTGCAACTTAAAGGGAGACCTTCTCCAAGTACAATGTTAGATTCACATCTGGGATAAGGATTGTGGTGATTCCAACTATGTTATCTTTGAAAACCATTTTGTAAAGGAAATCCTATCAAGACTACATATACTTGAGATTAATTTGCATAAGGAGATTTTGGATTTCCTTAGGCAAAAATATAGGAGGCCAGAATTGGGGGTGCAACATAATCGAGGTGTCTACTACCTCTAGAAAAAATTTACTGTTATCAGAATATATGGGTTCCCCGATGGTCCCCATATGTTGTCCAAATGTGTTCCATTTAGATTTCCATTTATAGAAATTATGTGGAAGTTGAATTAAGCTAATAAATTTCATTTGAGGAAACAAAAAAGGACTCATTATTCCCTTACATTACTTCCTTTTTTGATTTCAATTCAACTAGAGATGGTCTAGATAGGTTGAAGGAAATTCTTAAATATTATATATTACAACAAGGAAGGATCAGGGATTTTGATCCTGAAGGATTCATACACCTGGTTAGGACAAGAATCAGGAGGTCAGCTTTTATCCATAAACTTAAAATAGTGAAGATGTCATAAGGAATTGTAAGGATGATCATGAAATAGTTAGCAAAAGAGTAAAATGGGTTAAATTTACTAAGGAATAGGTTGTCAGGAAAAAAATTGCTAGGATTGAGGAAATTTTGAGAAACTTTGATAGAATTGTTGGTAAAGCCCCTATCCTTGAGGAAAAACCAACACAATAGCCTATACCTTATACTTTTTTCAGGCCTCAAGGGCCTAGTATTAGAGAAAATGTACCATCAATCCAACTATAGACTACTCCCCCTCCTCCCCCTAAGGTAATCAATGTGAGTTCTCCGCAAGGGAACAACCACAAAAAAGATGAGAATCGAGAAACCACTATTGTTGGTTGATTACTCCCTCAGTTAAGATGAGGATGAGGATGTTCAGATAACCATTGATGAAGTTCAGAAATATATGCCCTCTCCCCCAATACCAAGTGATACTAGGCACCTCCAAAAAAGGTTCAGATTGGATGTAGCAATGGGGAGAGATAGCCTCAATGATGTGAGGGAGTTGGCATGTTCAAAATTCATCTCAAATAATGAATTTATATAAAGTCTCAAGAGTTTAAGGACTTTCTCCTGAAAGAAAAGAGGGAGGAATACCAAAAATGAATTTAGTTGGAACAAGAAGGAGTACCCATGAAAAATATGAACAATTTTCCAAGAAGGTGAGGGAAAAAATGAACTTTCAAACCAAGAACATCAATCTTGGGGAAGGAACAAAAATGGTATAGGATAGTGGATTGCTTCTACTTCCAAAGTTGGATATTACTTTAGCTATTGTTTTTGACACCATCAAAAGATAGGATGGAGAGGTCTTCTCCTCTGAAGAGGAGGAAAAAATGGCACTATCAGGGTCAGGGTTCAACCCGCAATAGGAAGCCCTTGCAATATGGGCCTTAACCCCAAATATAAATAAACCTATCATTGTTGAGGCATCAAAGTACACAAAAGGAAGTTTGATTGTAAAGAGGGTGTTTGATACTTCTGCACCTAAATCAAATTCATTAATGGTGGATGTTGCTAAATTCAATGAGGCAAATTTCTAGATACTATATGATAACCATGATGTATTGCTAAACAATCTTGTATCTCTCACTGAAGCATATAATCAATAGAAAATAATTTTGGATCAATTACCATCTCTTCCTATAAGCACACAAGAGGTAGTTTCTTCCTCTACAACCCCTCCTGATAGTTTGGTAATTGAGAATGAGTAACTTAAGGAAAGAGTTCAAGTGATGAAAGAGCATATTAAAAATGATTAGGAGATCTAGCATAAGGACAATGTGCACATAGTAACATGCATCCTAGAGCATAGATTGTCCAATATTTTGAGAAGGTTAGAGGATTCCTATATTGCATATATAAATTTAAGTGGTGCTATTGTCTGAATAAACAAGGATCGAGATAGGATTAAAAGGATTTTTGCTAGTTGGATACCTAGAGTTACAGTTTTAGAAGGTATGTAAAAAGGATTTGCTAATGCACCTAACACACCACTAGGTATTATTCCTACTTACAACACAGTCATGACAATATGAGATGTGTAGGAATACATGGAAAGTGTAGTGGAGATTGCATAAGTAAAGCTTCATTATTTCGTGAATATTGACAAAAAGATTATGCCTCACTTGTTGGAGGATGATGGAGAATTAAAAGATTTATTTGACTAGAAGGAGAGTTTCAATTTCATAATCCTCACTCTTATCCTCATAATTTTCAAAGACAAAAAAATTGATATAAATGAACTTAACTCTTATTCAAATAGGTTAGTTAATGCAGATCATAGCTTAGAGACATTCTACAAAGAAAAAAATGCAACACTTGATGCTAGATATCAGAAATATTCATAAAATTTTAATTTTATTTTGGCTCATGATTTTCCTTCAAAAAACATGTATAGAACATGGGATGAAAAATATAATAAGTTTCTCGGCCTATGAGTTCTTCTATGTATCAATTTTCATGTCTTGTTCCTCATATTGTGGTTGTCAGAGAAATCTTGATTAGGCATGGTGCCTAATAATTTTTGAAGATATTTTTAGATGGAATTTATTTTAGGATTAGTTGGTATTCACCATGGTTGGGTTGAAACTTCAGCAAGACAGGTGGAAGACATGGAAGAATAGGGTATTGCAACTTGAGTTGTGTTTCAATCATTTTCCAAACACCAAGTATAATTGTTGTATGAGCTTGTCAGGTAGAGAATGTAAGAAGTGTCCTTTCATCTGAAAAAGGTAATTTTGAGGAGATCATCTTCCATATGCTAACTTCAATGTTGCAAATATCTCCAACCACT
The DNA here is from genome assembly GCA_007115665.2 of Sequoiadendron giganteum. Taxonomy (NCBI): domain Eukaryota; kingdom Viridiplantae; phylum Streptophyta; class Pinopsida; order Cupressales; family Cupressaceae; genus Sequoiadendron; species Sequoiadendron giganteum. Next base: position 364,127,451 of record CM021109.1, read on the forward strand.
TTTTCAGTGATTAGCAGCTTTTGTAATAACTTTTATCCTTTGTAAAAAAAATCAATGTCTAGATTTTTGTCTTTTGTGAATGAGGCTTTTTGCTTGTTTCTTCTCTTGTATATATAAAAGGGAATTATAAACCTCATTCAAAGGGTTCTAATTATTATTATTTTTAAATCTTTGTATAGGTTTTAGGTTGCATAGGTAACTCCTCTAAAACTCGGAGCGAAAATGTTGCAATTTTCTTTGTAATAGCAATGATGACAAATATTCATTGTATTGTCTCAAATCTATATATCAATCTTTGATTCTCTCCACCACTATACACATTATATTTTGGATCTAGATAATCAAGGATTATCTCTAGTTCTCGTATCATGTTTTGTGTTATGGATACTTGAATTGCTAGTTTATGTTCAAGGAATGGAGTAACTTTGTTTTCACTTCATTTATCAGAGCTTGTGTGGTTACAATATGGATTCATAAGTAGTTTGATAGTATTGTTCATTTGTTGGTTTCTTACTATTAGGCAGTAAGGTTATCAAAAGGAAAAAGTTAGTCTATTGTAGGAGTTTACTTCATTTCTAGACTCTGTTGTGGATAAGACAATGATCAAACTAATTCGCAAGGTTTAAGCCTAAGATAGAATCAAAATACAAAATAAAAACTTTATTTTACTACAATTTTATGTTTTATGCTCAAATCCACACTAGCATGGTAACATAGAGCATATAGAAGGTCTTTAGGATGGTTTATCCAGTTGTGCCACCTTTTAAAATACTAGTGTGAAGAATATGTTATCAAAGTCATCATTGCTAGGGAAATATTCATATTGTAGAATGATGTTATAGGAGAACCTGCCTTGGTTTTGCAGAGCCTAAAGTGTAGAGGATAAAATTATAAAATTGATCTCATATTCATTGGCCACTGACCTAGGGTTTTTTAGCATAAGAACTAACTAATATTTAGGAAAACCTTGACAATCAGTTGGAAACACCAACAACTTAACTACTAACTAAGTATCTAAAAATATCAACCACCTTATTCACTGGATAGGGCCCACTTAGCAACAACAAGTTTGACTTAGCACCCAAAATTTATTCAAATTTCAAAATTCATTGTTGACCTTTCTACTTGTATTCCAATTAGTCATTTAAATACTTTGTATATTTTTCATTTTCAAGACCCTTTAGGAAATCCATGTATATATATATAATGTTTTAAGATTCTAAGTTTTGATTATTCATATCATGAAAAATATTATCCATATTTTTCAATTCAGACCTGATTTGCATCAGTTGATCCAATGCATTCACATCTATCTTTTTATACAACTCTTCCACCTTACCTTTTAGTGTTGGTTTAGGTTTTTATTTTCCTAATGAATTAATTTTATTTTCCCTTAGTTATAGGTTTTTCTTACACTTTATTATGCTTTCTTATTATAATAAAGTGATTTTATTATTTAATAACTAGGAGATAAAATGATGAGGTGTCTCCACCCTAAAAGGTGGAGTATTTACTTTTTCATCACTTTATTTAATATTGGTGGTCAATTCCTATTAATTAATTTTGCAGGTCTCCATCCTCTTCTTAGTTCTATATAAATGCACTACCTAGCATGTATTTTTCATCTTAGAAGTTTTTGATGCAAATTTTTTATCTTGATAATGCATATCTCTTGAAGTTGTTGGTTTGCATTGTTTATGTTTTTCCAATTTAAGTAGCCTTAAATTTCTCTTATAAAGTTATTTGGGATATTCAATCTATTTCAGATTTCTAACATGTTATTAGAGATTTTTTTTAAGAATTTAGAGTTCATATTTCCTAATTGAGAGTTTTAGTTTTTCATGTAAGATCTTATAAAATCTTGTATCCTCTTCTCTCATGTTTGAATGATCTTAAGAATTAGAAAGGCTTTACAAAGATCTAATAACCTCTTCATATTGTATATTTTTTTGTGAGATTTGGGTGATTGTAGTATTTTTGGTTATACTTGTGGTATTTTTAATTGTTCCAACACATCTAGGAGGCTCAAGAAAGTCAAGAATAGCTTTAATTTCATCCAATTTGGAGATCATTTGACATGATTGAAAACAAGGGTGTCAACCTCAGATCTAGTGAACAATATTTTTCAAGAGCATTTTTGGCCAAAAAGAACCTTTCCATTACATTCAGGAAGTTGAGGAGACAAATTTTGACATAAAATTTTCCCATATTCAGAGAGAAGAGTTATTGAGGGAAAAAATTGACAGGAAGGCCTTGTGGCCCTAGCATAAGATCCATACGATTTTGTAGAAAAAAATAGTGTTAAGTGCTTACAAGTGCCTAGACCTAAGACCTAAATAATTGAGCCCAAGTGTTAGGCACCTACATGTGGGCTTTTAAAAGACACAACTATTGAAGAGGTTGACAATTAAGAAGAAAACCACAACACTTATGCTTGAAATCGTGACCTTGAACTCAATGTGACCACCAAAAAACTAAATAAAACCTCCACCTCAGTACTACAACCAGTTCCACCAAGTCACTGCCCAATGGACATTATCATCAACATCACCGCCATGGAGCCACCAAGGCCCTCATATAGGCCAAATTGGTATTTTTTTCAAACTTGCATAACTTTTCACCTCGGTGTCCATTTTTTGAAAAAAAGATATGACCAAAAAGTTGGAGATGAGAACTTTCCATCCACATAGGTATTGAAAATAATTTTTTTCCATTTTTTCCAAATATTTCAAGTTAAATTTTTTTGCTGTTAATTCCTTCAATGGACCATAACTTTCACCTTGGTGATCCTATTTTGGGAAATGATTAGGTGTTGGAAAGGTGGTGAATATTACTACACAACTATAGGACTAATTTTTCTATTTTTTCTTAGGTTTATTTTGTATCAATTTTTTTAATTTTGATCATTGTGGGCCTATTGAGTATTGTATCTTGGAAAAGACTTTCTAATTGCAGTAAACTATAAAGTGACAACCTTATAATATTGGGGGGTGATTCTTGATACTAGTGAAAAGGGTGGGGATGCTTTTGGCATTATTATGTACACTTTCTTTCAGCATTTCTTTTTGCATCTCTTCACCATGGCTCAAAAATAATTCCTATTCTAACTGCATACAACTATTTTGAGTGGAATTCTAAAATTCAAATACACTTAACAAGTCTTGCTTTGCGATGGTACTAGAAATCGAACCTGCTAAAGTTGAAGAAAATCCTAAGTGGTTTAATAGATGTGATGAAGAATATGGAGCATTGTGTTTGTTTGTATCTCCTTATTTTCTATTTCATATTGAATCTTTGAATACACCAAATAAAATATGTACTAATCTAGAAACTCTATTTGGAACTTAAGATTCTATGAGGATTCATATGCTAGAAAATGAACTAATCAATTTATATCCAAGAAATTTCAACACAATTCAAGATTTCTTCAACAAATTGAAATCACTAAGGCTGAAACTAAAGCAATATGGAATTGAAAAGAAATATAAAAAATTGATTCTAAGTATTCTATCTAAGATAAATTTTGAATATTCAGTATTTATTTCTACTTTCTATGCTACTAAGGATGCATTTGGGTCTAAACTCACCATGATATATTTGGATGATTTTGTTACTTCTCTCACATGGAAGAAAGATAAGCTAATCCAAATGGGAATTTTAAAGTCTTCTAATTCACATGCCTTGGCTACCAACCATGGCACAAACGAACAATGGGGAAAAATTAGTAACAAGGATAAGAAACAAAAGATTAAAAAGATAAAAAAATAGAAATTAGATGCCCCAAAAGTAGCTAATGAGACCTCATCTTCAAATGATAATAATTCCAAGAAAGAGAAGGTCAAATGTGCCTATTATAAAATACTTGGTCATGATGATTATAAATATTTGAAGAAATAAGTTGATCACTTGACACACATTCCTAAAAAGAATAATCTCAATGTTTTTGAATCAATAAAACAAAGTTTAGATGACGAGTCTCGCAAGGCTAAAGAAAACAAGGGGAAAGGAAAGGACAAGTCCCTTGTAGTAGTTGCTTCTTCGCCATCCACTTGGGTTATTGGTTCATGTGCTTCACACAATATGGCTTCATCTAAGGATGAAATTTCATCTTTGGATTGATGTTCTATGCCTTCTATTTCAATGGGTGATAATGTACTCTTGTTGAGGTGTGTGGGAGAGGTTCTATTGATATGGGAGATGACACATTTTAGGAAGTTCTTTATGTGCCCTCATTATCAACTAATCTCCTATCAATTTATCAAATCACTCACATATGTTCAAGAAAGTGGGTTGAGTTTTCTCATGATTCAATGGTCATTCATGAGTTACACAATGATTCTATAGTTGTGGTTGGGAAAGAAGAACATCAATCTTATCTTTATTTGTTCTCTCACTTTGTTCTTGATCTACCTTCATCTAGGCGGGTGCAAAAAGATGGGTAGCCAATTTGTGGCCAACTTTTTTAAGAAGTTTTAAAACCTCATAATGTGAGCATGTTATGGCTCAGTGTGCCAAGCCTGAGGCTCGGCCACAACAAGCCCATAACGTGAGTGTGTTATAACGTGCTCGTGTTATGACCTATTAAAAGAAAAAAAAAAAATTGAATTCATTTTAACTTGTCACTGTGTTTTTTTTCTTGCCCGCATCCAAAACCCCAATTTTCTATGCTCGCATTCTAGGAGGAGCTATTTTGAAAAATTATTCATCAACGGTTGCTATTTCATCACTAGGATGTCACCACATCAATGAGGAGGTCTGAGAGGTAAGGATTATTATTTTTTGTTTTGAATTTGTTAGTTTTAGGTTGTTTTTGATATTTATTTTTTGAATTTGTAGGAGATGTTAATCCACCTGCAAACCATCCTAAAAATCCTCAACAAGCACAACAACAATAAGAGGAACACAATCCTCAACAAGCACAACAAGAACAAAAACAACAAAATCCTCAAGTTAATCAACCACAACCTCAATCTCCTCTACCAATCCCTCAACATCCTCCTAGAACTCAACAAAACTTAATGAGTGAAATTGAGAACAATAAAAAAAAAAATTGAGAATTTAATCAAGAGGTTGAATGATCCAAATGGTTCAACCGTGGAAAGAATGACCCTAGAAACTTCACTAAAAGAAATGTTAAAACATGTAGATTCAATCAGTAAATAATTAAATGGTTGGAAGGATAGGAGGTAGATGGCTAGGGCTTATTATCAAGATAAATGATCATATAAAGCAGTAAAAGATTTAAAAATTACAAAAGGTGATTTGTGCTCAATATTCACTGACTCACAGTAAAATGTAAATCTCACCCTCAATGCGAAGAGGTTTCTTATTCATTGGTTCCACCACCAATAGATTAGGAATTTTTTTTGGAATAAGTGGTACATGGTTTTTGATTACCCACCATGCAACAATTGTGAAGTCCCACAGTATTTCCTTAGGAAACTATACTATGAATTCATCTTAAACAAAATCCCAAATTATTTTGATATGAGGGAATTCTAGGGGAGAGGTGGGGGTTCGGCACAAGATAGACCCAGTGCATAGTAGGATCCTACACGGAAAGGGAGATGACCTCTCGCTAGGCCACCTCATGAGCACGTCGTTATACCTTCTGTTGTGAAGGAGAGTGCCAACATAGAGACTTTGCAGGCCATCATCTCTTTGACCCAGAGTATCATCCAGCATGCTAGCCCTATTTTATAGCACCATATAGGGGAGTATTTGAGTGGTGGGCTTTGATCCCATTTGTGTCAATATTGCAAGGTGACTTGTTCATATGACCCCACCGACACTCAGGAGGCTTCTACGTAGGATCCGTTTGTAGCTATGGAGATGGAAAGGGGTGATCCCACAAAGCTGGTTTACAATTTCTGAGAGGAACTGATTTTTGCTAAAATCGCATATTTTTAGAAAATATAATAATTTAAGCCTTTAAAAGTTCCATTTTAAGGATTCCAATTGAAGAGGGTTTGATCAAACCACCTTAGATCAAACCCCCTTGGATAGAGCCTCACTAGTTTTAAACCATACATATAAATGACTCTCCTTTACACCTATCAAAATGCTGATAAAAAATCACTTTTGATTTACCATTTGGGGGATCAAATGAATTCATTTAAAATTTATTTCAAATTATTACGGTAGTCCTCAAAATGAGCTATCCCATTAATATAATTTTAATATGTTTTGGTTTTATTATGTATGTGTTTTTTTAGTTTTATTAAACATAGGTTTTTCACTAAAAATTAAGCTCTCTATTTTGCACATGTGGAAAAATAGAAAATTATCAAAATAATTTTTTTAAAAAAATGTTTGTGCTGGGTATTGATGTCCTTGATCCATTAAAATAAATAAATTGAATTTCGATACATATAGAAAAATTTATGTTGTATACAGTCCGCCTATGTCTGAATTACAATTGGTTTGACTTCGAAACTCTATTAAGGAAAAAATATTCAATAAAAAACTATGAGACCAAATGAAAGTGCTAGATATCATAGTTACAAATCTAAATTCGAAAAAATTAGAATTTTATCCTTCATACAAAAAAAAATTATGTTGTATACAGTGAGCGTCACTTTTTAAAAATGTTGTTTTCTGAAAAAAACCAGTTTTCATGGGAGATGGAAAAAGAAGTGTAATATTATTCCAAAAAATTTGAAAAAAATATTTTTAGAATCTACAAAAAAAAATTGATGAGACTCTATTTTGCATCATCTTCAAATTCCTCATGGTTTAGCCGCTATAAGTGCCCGAATGTGAAGATTTAGATAAAAATAATAATTTCAGTGTCGAGTTTGGCCAAAAATTGTAAACCTCTATTGTGGGATCACCCAAAGGGTAGCTAAAATTTTGCATGAGGCCTATGGAATTGATACTCAAGTAAAATTTAGCATGTTCATTATTAAATTTTTATTTTGAAATGCAAGATTAACTAATTTAGTTTTATAGTTTTAATAAAATCGCAAGGTCACAGTGTTGATACTGGATACACCGTCCCAACACCTACTTATTTCTCCACTGCACCTACCATTGAGGTATGTAACTAGTAAACAACTATAAATTTATTACATGTTAATAGCATTATTTTATGAATCATATTTTAATATATGATTTTGAATGTTGAATAGGCTAATATTGGAGGTTTCGAGGGAACACCTCCAAGTGCCAGTGGATTTAGTCAAACCTACACACAAGTAATAGAATAAAGAGTTTAACTAATGAATTGTACTTAATAGATTTGTGTAGTTTATATTCATATTTTTGATTTCATTGTATTGCACATCTTTCAAACTCAAAGCATTACTTCACATTTTATAACTAATAACTAGATGTTGATAGATGAAAAAATTTCAACAACAATATAGTAGTTGAGAAAGTCAACATAAGCGGTGATACAATTAATTCACATAGCATAAGTAATAAGTAGGAGCAGATTTTGATTTCATTTGCTTGTCATGGAATTCCATAAGACCACTTTTTACTGAGGCATCTTTTCAAACAGTTCACTGCCTTGTCTATGTTATGGATACTTGGAAGGAATATATGAAAGAATAATAGTAAGCAATAGTAAATAAAAGGCAATGAGTTGTTTGAAAAAATGCCACAAAGAAATGTGGTATGATGGTGATGTCCATCACCATGAGACCCAATTTCTTTGAGAAAATTTTTTAAACAGCTCACCACCTTTTCTATGCTACCACATTTTCCATACATGTCTACCAAAGCATTTTATCAAACAGTTCATTTCCTCACTGTTATGGCTAAAAGCTTAAAAAAGGTGATTTCCAACAAACTATGGATGCTTGGAAAAAATCTATCAAAGCATAATAGTAAGCAATAGCATATACAAGGCAATTAGTAGTTTAAAACAATGCCTCAAAGAAATGCGGTCTCATGGTGATGGAATTCCATTCCATCACCATGAGACCACATTTCTTCGATGCATTTTTTCAAACAACTCACCACCTTTTCTATGATACCACATTTTCCATACATGTGTACCAAAGAATTTTATCAAACTACTCACTTCCTTGCTGCTATGGTTAAAAGCCTAAAATAGGTGCTTTCCAACAAACTATGGATGCTTGGAAAAATTTCTATCAAAGCATAATAGTAAGCAATAATACCATAAAGAAGGCAATGAACTATTTGAAAAAATGCTTGAAAGAAATGCAGTCTTATGGTTATGGAATTCCATGATGTGCATTTGTTTGTAATGGCATTCCATCACCATGAGACCCCATTTCTTTGAGGCATTTTTTCAAACAGTTCACTACCTTCTCTATGCGACCACAGTTATTGTACATGTCTACGAAAGCATTTTATCAAATGATTCACCGGCTTGCTACTATGGGTAAAAGACTAAAAACATGTGCTTTCAAACAAGATATGGATATGGAAAATAGTAAGCATGATAGTTAAAAATATATAGTTTAATAAGTACTCAAAATTTTGTTCATTATCTCATACATTATAAGTCATGATGTGGATCGCTATTGTAGTTTTCATGATTGAATAATTTATTGTTTTATTTTCAGATGTTGAAAGCGGAAACACCTTCAAATGTTCAAATGGAAATGGACATCGGTGTTTCATCTTCTATAGAATCCTCGATGATCTGTGATAGGGGAGGTATGAGGAAAATTACTAAATTTAAATTTACATTCGTTGTTATAGATGTTAGTTAGTGAAAAATCAAACCATTATTGATTCGTAGTTCAATTTCTATTTGGATGGTTTATAAAAGGCTCTAGCACGCCTCAGCATGGGAATTTGAATATTTCCCTCATGGAGAGTGATCATCATATGGCAGTAAGTGATTATTTTGTTAAATATATCATTTTTTTAATGTAATTTCTATATATTAATGTTTTTACTTCTTATTGTAACAGATAAGACTTCACCAAGAACTAAACACTAGGAGGAGCACTAGGAGCACTCCTCAACTATAGCATAAACAAGTGACAGACGTATCACCATCAAATCGACAAGAAAATGGCAAGATTTTATTTCGATTGGATGGAGAGTGATGGCTTTTAATTCCAGAGCCCTTTGTTGTATGCCTATATGGCATTTTTGTACATATTTTGTATTGGATATATTTCACATTGTATGCCTATATGGCATTCTCATAAGCCTGTATGGCTATTGCGTACCTATATTTTATACTTATATCGACATATATTGATGTATTCTTACATGGATATTTGGTTAATATAAATATTGTGTATCGATGGTGTCCATATTTGCATTATAAATCCATGGTTCAATAGATATGAGTTACGTGTATTCAAGTGTATACTTTACAACTTACGTGTATACTTTGTGACTAACGTGTATTCCAATGTCTACTTTGTGACTTACGTGTTTTCATGTGTATACCTTGTATTCATGCATATACTTTGTATTAATTTGTGTATACTATGTATTTGTGTGTATACTTCAAGGCTTACGTGTTTTTGAGTACTTGTGCTTCCCTTATTCACATGTACATGCTTGACTTATTCACATGTATACTTATTAACTAGTTAGCCCTTGCATTGATCATTATTTTCCTTCATGGTTTGTCTTGAATATTAATTGATTAATGCTAAACAACTTTATTATTTGATACTAAACAACTTCAATATTTTTAGGAATACTAGTTGAGTTACAGATTCCAAAATTGCACAAGTTGAAAAGAAAAAAGAGTAACTGTAAATAAGTGCATTGATTATTAACTTGATAATTGATTAAGAATGAGTATAAAATATATCAAGAGATGAGCCTTCTAGAATGGCAACTGCCAACTAGAAAATAGGCAAAGAATTCCCAATACTTTGAAAGTAATAATCCACCCAAAATTGCAACGGGAGAGAAGTGATGCAAAGCAGGGAGGCCTTCAATTACCAATCACAAATTTAGCTGATTTCAATAGGCCTTCAATCTCCAAAACCCTAACTAGGGTGATTCCCTTCACAACTTCACTATTTGCCTTGTAGGTCTGCAAAGCTAGCTTCTTGAACCTATCTCACAACTCCACTCTCAAACGCATTAACCAATTATATTTTCAGACACCCTTTAAGGCATACCAAAACATATCTCAAAACCTCATATAACTCTTTTGGAACAAATCCCTCAAATTGATGCTTCTACGTTGTCCCCTTAAGCCAAATATGCCTAATTTACAAAGAAACTCTCCTCTAAACTATTTTCCAACCCAAAATACCTATGGATAGTCATTTACCAATCTATAAAACCACCAAATCTACAACTTTTAGCCAATGAACCACTCATTAAGTCCTCTTTATGCAAAACCCTCATTTTTAGCAAGTTACAAAGGGGTTTACTGAAAATCCCACTTCCCAACTTATTTACACTTCACCAATACATAAAACATGCATCAAATGGCCTATGCATGCTTAATATATAATCAAAATTTTCTTCCCCAAGATTTTTCCTCACCTACCCACCTTTAACCATCAAATTTCACTCGAAACATTCAAATTTGACAACTAGGGCATCATGCCCAAACCCCCAAATGACCTCTCCTACTCCCAAAACCATTCAATCAACTAAATACTACAATATTGAGTCTATTCCACTCAGCTACAAGAGTTACATTCAGTTGAATGGACCATAATCACATTTTTATGTCTTCAAAACCTTAAAATTGGAGTTTCAGACTCGCCTACAGGGAAAACTCAATAAGATTCTACAACCCCGATGGTAAGACCTCAAACTCAGTAAAAATTATAGATAGGACATTGAAACAACAATTCAAATCAATTTGAAGTCACCATTAGTCTGTATAGGTCATGCAACTACTTTGCAACAGTAATATTCAATAGAAAAGATAAAATTTTAATGAAAATAGGAGCTTTATTATTCAATATTTTAGAAAACCTCTAACAACCTTCATCCATAAAGTTTCCAACATATTTTAAACCTTAACCAACCTATTACAACTGTTCTAATTTCCCTTTGAATGCCCATGACCATTGGGCTTCCTCAATTTTACATTTTTTTTGCACTTTTACAACTTTTCAATATTGCACTTTTGACAATTTTGAAAAAATGTGACAATATAAACTCAATGACTCCTAATTACCTATTAGATGGTCTATTAGGACCTTATTGAATTGAAAAAAATGCAAACCCACCTAAAACTATGAAAAGACCTCATTTGACAACATTAACACAAAATGCATTTGGTGCCCCTACACCAAGAAGGCTTATTGTAGAGAGGCCCAACATGATCTCGTAGGCTCAGACGGAGAGTTCATAAGCATCACATTTTTTGAGTAATAGCTCGTCAAAGATTGTTTCCCTTTTGCACTTTGGACCCTTAATGGATCGAGCCAGTTGAACATAGCTCAGAGTGATTCTGCGTGTTTGGGTGTGAAAGAAGACCATTCCTAGCATAAACATACCATCCAGATGCGTTGGAAGAGTTCATTTAGTCACACAAGTTGCAGAATGAAAGTTGCCCACTTTGCAACTTTCAACTACTTGCATTTGACAACTTTTTCCCCAAGTGAAAATTCAATACCACAAGAAAATTCCTCTGAGATAGAAAAATTGAGAGAGGTTATTATAGAGGAGCACAATGCAATCCCATAGAATCAAACAAGAAGTTTCTAAGCATCATGGTATCCCAGTAACAACATGATGAAGTTTGCAGCCATTTTGCACTTTGGACTCTTAAGGGATCGATCTGGTTGAATGTAGCTCGAAGTGATTCTGCATGTTTGAGTGTGAAAAATGACCATTCCTAGAGTAAAAATACCTATTCAGACATGTTGGAACAATCTGTTTGGTCACACGAGTTGCAGAATGAAAGTTGCACCACTTTGCAACTTTCAACTACTTGCATTTGACAACTTTTTCCCCAAGTGAAAATTTACCACCACGGGAAAATGCCTCCGAGATAGGAAAAACCAAGAGAGGTTATTGTAGAGGGGCCCAACACAATCCCATAGGATTAGATGATAAGTTTATAAGCATCACGGTATTTGAGTAATAGTATGCTAAAGTTTGCAGCCATTTTGCACTTTGGACTCTTAAGGGATCGATCTGGTTGAACGTAGCTCAGAGTGATTTCGCATGTTTGGGTGAAAAATGGGACCATTCCTAGCATAAACATACATATTCAGACACATTGGAACAATTCATTTTGTCACACAAGTTGCAAAACAAAAGTTGCAGCACTTTGCAACTCTCAACTACTTGCATTTGACAACTTTTTCCCCAAGTGAAAATTTGCCACCACAAGAAAATGCCTTCAAGATAGCAAAAAATAAGAGAGGTTATTGTAAAGGGGACCAACATAATCTCATAGGATCAGACAAGAAGTTTCTAAGCATCACGGTATCTGAGTAACAACATGCTGAAGTTTGCAGCCATTTTGCACTTTGGAATCTTAAGGGATCAATCCAATTGAACATAGCTTGAAGCGATTTTGTGTGTTTAGGTGTGAAAGAGGACCATTTCTAGCATAAAAATACCTATTCGGATGTGTTGGAACAATCTTCTTGGTCACACGAGTTGTAGAACGAAAGTTGCACCACTTTGCAACTTTATATTGCTTGCAATTGACACTTTTTTATCAAGTCAAAATTGGAAATCACGGAAAAATGACTAAGATAACAAAAACCAAGAGATTTTATTGTATAGGTGCCCTACATAATCCTGATGCCTCAGATGAAATGCCCATAACCAACACAGTATTCAAGTAACTAGTCATCGAAGATTATTTCCCTTTTGCAATTTGGACTGTTAAGGGATTACGTTGCTTGAATTACAAATGTTTGATGGCAGCAATAAATTTTGATGCAGAGCAGGGAGGCAATAAACCTAGAATAACAATTCAAGCCTTTAGAAACAACTTTTCAAACCTTTTAAACCTATCTCTCCAACTCTTCGCAAATTTACTCAAATTCCCTTATAGGTCTGTTGACCTAGTTTTTGGACCAAAACTCTCAGATCCAATCTCAAACCCACTAACCAATTGTATTTTTAGACACCCTTTAACATCTTACAAATCATATCTCAAAATCAATATAGGTCAATTTGGACCAACTTCTCCAAAATCATACAACTACATTATCCTAGACCTCAAATAGGTCATTTTAACAAAGCATCACCCTCTCAAATGCCTTTCCAACCCTAAATCTTCATGATCAATCACTTACCAGTCTACAAAACCTCCAAATCCACAACTTTTGATCAAAGAATCATTTCCTATGACACCAAAACATGAAACCATCACTTTATGCCATTCCAAAGGGGTTTATTGAAAAAAATTGTTCCAGGATTCTACATAGCCAACCAAGGCCTCAAACACCTTTAGTTATGTATGCACATGCTTGAAGGTTCATCAAAATCTGCTCCCCCAAGAGTTTCTACAACTTCCCTCCTCTAACCATCAAATTTCACTCAAAATACATAGTTTGACAATTAGGGCATCATGCCCAGGCACTCGACTCGCCTTCCCTACCCTTCCAAAGCTTCAAACACTTCAATATATGCCTGCTCATTCCAAATCAATCATCTCCCAATATTTCCTAATACAATTTCACCAAAACCCAACATCGAAACTCCATTTTTAAGCCAAAATGCACCAAATTTCCTCTGGGATAGCAACCAGAAACACTCCTAAATCTTATTCCTACATCTAATTATACCATTTTGGACTCATTCCAATGAGACACAAAGAGAAATAATAGGTGGAATAATTCATTTATTTATTTATAGTCTTCAAACCCTTATGGTTGGTTGTACAAACCCGCAATCAATAATTTGACAATAAAATTCTTAAAACTCAATGAATTTCCTTCACTCCAAATCCAAAATGTAGCTAACACATATCTCTACCTATTATAAAAAAATTTAGGACATAATACTTCTATACTTCCAAGTATAATAGTATGCAACAAAAAAAATCAATGAAACACAAAAACTTACAAGAGAAATCAAGGGATTTTTATTGTTTTTCCTTCACAAAAACATTCAACAACATCTTCCTTTGAGTTCCAAACATATTTAAACCTTAACCAACCTATTAAAATGGATCTAACTACCCTTTAAATTCCTATGACCGTTGGGCTTCTTCAAGTTTACATTACTTTACACTTTTTTCACATTGACAAATTTTCAATTTTTGCAATTTGACATCATTTTGAGAAATATGCAATATGAACTCCAAAATGACCCCAAAACCAACTATCATGACTTATTACATTGTAAATTAGTCTAATATGACCTTATTCAATTGGCAAAACTCAAAACACAAAACTAACTTAAGACTTCCATGAACCAAATTTGCTCAATAACCTTAGTGCCCCTGCACCAAATTTCAATATTTGAGTAAATCTCATTACAATGACTTAGGTACTTCATTCTCACATATCTTTTACAATTTCACTCATAAATTTTAGATTCTCTTATAGTGTCTACATCATAGGTGCTCATGATGAGGTTAACTTCAAATGAGTAACTTGATATTCTCTCACTGAGCTTCACACACTCTTTTATAATGGCTTCAAATCAGAACTGAGATTTGTCAAGATCATCAAAATAAGGATGTTGCATAGATTTTTTTTCTGATATTCTCTTTGATGGCTCATAAATCAGCATTTTCTGCAAGGAGAGACCAATAAATTTTTAGTAGTTTACTTACAAATACGCAAAGTAAAAGAAGAAAAAGAAAGAGCATCCAAAATGGAAATGAAATGAAAATAGATGAAAGGCACTTACAGACAACAAATCCACACCATTTTGTTCCAAATCAAGAACAAAAAGACATAAATATTGATGCTTCCATTGAGGATAGGCATGCCAGTCTCTCAACTTAGTCACTCCTGGTCATATATCTTCACTGGGAGTTCCAAGATACCAATTGCACACAACACCTGTCATGAATAGAATAACTTGAAATTCAAGATGCTCTTATAATTTCTACATCATAGGTTCTCATGATAAGGTTAAATTCAAATGAATAACTTGAAATTCCCTCACCAAGCTTCACATGCACTTTTTTAATGGCTTAAAATCATAATTGATATTTGTTAACATCGTCAAAATAAGGATGTTGCATTTCTTTTATGTTTAAGATTCTCTTGGATGGCTCATAAATCTGGATTTTTCTGCAAGGGGGCACCAATCAATTTTTTAGCAGGCTACTTACGAATAGGAAAAGTAAAAGAACATGATAGCATTGGCATCAAACAAATTAATTTGCATAAAAGTATAAATTAATAAGAACCAATGTGCATACTTACAAATTAATCCAATGAACCATCTGAGTCTACTCTACTCTTTATTTTGTCAAGTATTGCCTCATGGTCAAACTCACAAACCTTCCATAAGGTCTTGTTCAAAGGTCTACCCCCATATTTGGTCAAATAGACATTGGATGCCATGACAAGGTTTGAGTAATGAATAATCTTGCGATGTGCGTCAAAGTCCTGAAACAGCCAATTTTTAACACTCTTATGTGGGTACCTTCTAAACCACGTTCCAGTAACAACAACTAAGCTTGTAGGGTATTCGATGTTTTCTCCATCTATAACTGGGGCCTCCAATTTATTTTTGGCCTCAAAACAATGACACAAATAATATTTTGTTCCCTCTTTGTTGTCTTCATCTGTAATAACTGCATAAACATTCCCTACAATGATATGTGCAACAAATATTTTGAAATTAGTCAGCACTATGAATACACTACAAAGTAAGATAACAATAGGAATTTCAAAAACTAAGAAAGTAGATATATTACTTGGTTGAACTAGATCTGATATGTGGTCAAATTCGACCGATTATTCCATCTATGTTAGTTTCAATTTCATTAGAGGGTGATACGTGTGAAGTGGGCTAAGATAACTTGTCAACCATTTGTTAACCAACTCCCCCGACTCACAATAATTCTAGGCTTGCATTGTACATGAAGAACAAAAGCATGCCATCTTTCATGTATTGGCACTCCATGAACCTAAATCTGAGCTAAGGGTAGAGTGTAGTTCACTTGATCCTATTAGTGTACAACAATCCTCATATGGTGCAATGTTAGTATCATCCATCAACCAAAAAAATCTATGAGCTGAAGGTGTACCTTCATTACCTGGACCCATCAAAACATTGCACCAATCGATGATTGATCTTGCATCTATCAACTTTGCACTATATGTATACATTAACTCTGTGCATGCTAATGATCTTTTCACGTATACTCCTGCACCATCATGCTCCCCCGTTCCATGTCTGGCCTCACAAAATTTCCACATATGTTGAACACCTGTAATGACATGCATCCTGCTCAACCAGTAGAACATGCGTGAGTTCTTGAACTTTGTTGCACAATTATCTGACCATATTATATGCCAACCATATGCTATGCCCCTCTGAGCCAAATCACTATAGAAATCTGGAAGTAACCTTGCACAAACTCTAGATAATTTGTGTGATCATCACTAATATAAAAGGGATACTCCCTTAATACCTTCCTTTGGTCCTCTATACTATCAGTTGAATGAATGAACTCTATGTGCACAAATATCAAAACCTATGTGGATTTGTAATACTGTGACTGCACCTCATGTTGTGGTTGTAGAGTGTAGTTCTCTACAAATTCAACCACTGATACTATGCTACCAACTAGAAAGGTGCCCTTGCATAGCTTGAATTGTGTGTCCAGCCATTGGGCTCTATGGGTATGTATTGCATACTAAAACACTATATTGTCATGAAACATGGACATAAAATGATACACTGGAATCTTCTGAATAACCAAATCATTCATTTTTTGCTTGAGACCCATCTTTTGTAATATATGCCACTATTTTAGACTTCTTGAACTCTACTAGTTTATGTTCCACCTCATCTGTGCTTTCCATATGTTAACATACTAGCATACATTGCAAGCCACAACAACGCTTGCATGAACCATCCAAGCATGTTGTCCTGTAGAATATTTGGCCATCCTCTATTTCACATAAATTTTTTGATAAGAACTCTCTTGATGATGTTGGTGGGGCTTCTATGCCACAATCTTGCAAAACATCGTTAGTATGCAAATCTAAATATATAGAATGATAAACATCATAATGATTAGAGAACTCAATATGTAGTCTACAACAACAAGTAGTGTGTGTGTGATTTATCTTGACATAAAAAAATTTAAGCATTTTAAAATATCTTTGAAAAATACTGATTTGAGGATAGTCCTATTGAAATTTATGAAAAAAAATGGGTTTGAATCGTATCCAAAAAAAGCTTTGGATGTGGCTCACAGTTTCAACTACCGATTCTCCTTCTTACCACACCCCTTTGATTCAGAGATGGCCTTGTGTTATTCTTCCAATACTCTTTAATTAGTGTTCTTAATGCTTCAACAACTTTTTTATCTTTTCATGGTAGTCTCCCTGAGAATGCCCATAATTCATTTGAATTAGTGCCCTCAATTATTTGTCGCCTTTGAATGGCTCTCGATAATATTTTTCTACTAATTCTAATTTTTTCACTTGTCTTTCTAATGAGGTGAGCTCTCTTTGTTTGACTACTTACCAAAGTCAATGTAATGACACATTGGGTGAAATTACTATCCTTTGGGCATGAGGTCTTACCCACACTCTCATAAGCATCCATTAGATTCTCCACAATAGTCTTTTCACTCGATGCATTCGATGTTCTCAACCCAAGAGTCTTCGTGATGCTTTTATACTTTATACCCCACATCATTTCAACAAATAGTTGACATCTTGCAGCCTCATTTAGCCTTTCAAAGAATTATTTTCAAATCTTTTCAGCATATCTTCTACAAGTGTGTGTTGGAATCTTACCTTCCATGTGCTGCAAAATATCCTCATCAATATTAATCAAATACTTTGGATTTCTACACAAAATTATAGGTGGTGTTCTCCTAGGTACATACTCCTCAACATTATGAATTTCATCAATATTTAATTGAGCTGGGCTAGATTGCATACCTTCATTTGATGGTGGAGTAGAAGACATACCTTGAGGTTCATGTGGGGATTATGGCATATCTTCTTCGTCAAATCCGAGTGATGATGTACTTTCAACTTGAGATGCGTTGGATGGTTTCCAACCATATTCACTTGTGATAGATAGTGTCCCTCCATATTCACTTGTGGTAGATGGTGTCCCTCCATATTCACTTGTGTGTAATGGTCTCCCTTTGTATTCACTTGTTGTAGAGGGTTTGTCTCCAACTACGGTATCCAAATCTTTCTTACCACGATGCTTTCAAATTTGTACCTTTTGTGCTACCAATGCCTATTCTCTTTTTGACAGTTGAGTTTCCTCTTCAGTTGGATTTTTTTCATCAATAGTATCCAATTTCTTCTTTTCATGATATTCCACCACCTGTTCTCTCTCCTTTTCTTTGAACGTTTCATACTCTTCATTTGTTAGTTTATTCCTTTTTCATTTCTTTGGCATGGTGGATAATTTTACCTGTAGCATGGTAATGAGACGAATATTAGTTTCTAAATAATGTATCTATTCAAATAAATAAAATATATGTCATTCAAGGCTTCATAAAAATACTTATAATCATCCTCTAGAAGAGTATTTCTAGCATAGACAAAGGTCGCATGAATGTTTTTGATGAAATTCCTTAAAGAAATATGGTAATTTTTCATTCCATGATTGCAAGATAGTCTGAAAATGGAAGCATGGACAAGCCATGTGGCGCAAGGGCACCTAGCTAAGTTGCAATTTTTGTTTTCATAGGTCATTAGGTGTTTTATGTCATTTTTGTCATGAATGTCTAAAACCCTATTTTGAAGGGTTGTGGTTGCTTAAAATGAGAAATTGAATCATTCCACCTATTGTAAATATTGTGACTCAGTGGAATGAGTCCAAAATAGTAGGAATTGATGTTTGAATGAGATTTACGAGCAAGGGAGGCCTTGAAAGTGGTTTTGTGTGATGTCCTAGATGGCATTCCTTTTTTTTTTGATCAAATTTGGTAGTGAGAGGGTGGTGATAGGTTAAAATCTTAGGGGAAGCAACTTTTGAAGGTTAATTAAGTTTGTGCAGACAATTTGCAAAGTGTTTGAAGTGTTATTAGATTGAAAATAGTTTGGGAAGGCATATTTCCAATAAACCCTCCCTAAAACAAGCCAAATTGAGGGTTTCATGGTTGGGTGAGTTAGTGGGTCTTCCTTTGATTAAAAATGGTGGATCTTGAGGTTTTACAACTTGGTACATGACTTTCCAAAGTAATTTTTTGTGGGAAGTAACTTTAAAGGGGTTTTCCTTTGTAAAAGTGACCTAATTGAAGGTTTAGGACAACCTAGAAGCACCTATTTGAGGGTTTTGTTCCAAAAGAGTTGTATGAGTTTTTATGATATGTTGTGTAAGGACATAAATATTGTATAAAAATGTATTTGGTTAGTGGGTTCTATTTTATATTTGTGAGGTAGGACCTAGAAACCGAGTTGGTAGACCTACAAGGCAAACAAAGAGATTGTGTGAGAAATCCAAGAGCTAGGGTTCTAAGAGCTGAAAAGTTGTTTCAAAGGACTTGAATTGTGGTTAATGAATGATTTCCTCCATGCTCTATATCAGAATGTGAATTCTATGAGGCATACGCTGCCCCTACCTTCTCAACCCTACCGCATTGGCAGGCTAGTGAGCTCACTCACTGGCCCGCCAATGTGGTAGGGTTGAGAAGGTAGGGGCAGTGTATGCCTCATAGAAATGGGGTCTCATGGTCATTTATATGAGGAATACACTACCCCTATCTTCTAAACCCTACCTTATTGGCAAGCTAGTTAGTGAACTAGTTTTCCAATGCTCCACTAGCTTGCCAATGCTCCATTAGCTTGCCAATGTAGTAGAGTTGAGAAGGTAGGGGTAGTGTATGCCTCATAGAAATGGGGTCTCACGATCACCGTGAGACCCCATTTCTATGATTCATATGCTACCCCTACCTTCTCAACCCTACCACATTGGTGGGCTAGTGAGTGAGAAGATAGGGGCAACATATGCCTCATAGAAATGTGGTAGGTTTGAGAAGGTAGGGGCAACATATGCCTCATAGAAATGTGGTAGGGTTGAGAAGGTAGGGGCAGCATATGCCTCATAGAAATGGGGTCTCACATTGTGAGACCCCATTTCTATGAGGCATATGCTGCCCCTACCTTCTCAACCCTACTACATTGGCAAGCTAGTGGAGCATTGGAAAGCTAACTCACTCACTAGCCTACCAACGTGGTAGGGTTGATGGTGCAGGAGCACCAAATTCATGTTTTGTAAAGATTGGTTCAATAAGTTCTTAAGTTGTTATTTTAATGTTTTTTTGTTTATAATAATTTGAATAAGGTCATATATACCATTTTATAATATAAAGATTCTTTTTAGAGGTCTTTAGGTGGTAGTGGAGTTCAATTTTCAAAATTGGCAAATATTGCAAAAAGTTGTCAAAAATGTAAACGCTAAAAATGTAAAAATAGCAAGATTGTGGAAGACCAAGAGTCATGTAATCGAAAAGAAAATTGGGGTGATTTTTCTTGGAAATGTTGATGTGTTCCATGTTTAAATTTATGATGTAGGGTTGAATAGAGGGGTGGATTTTTAGATTTGAAGAAGAGATCAATAAAAACTTTCTCTTTTATGTGCAATTTTTCTAAAAATTGCTTCTCCCAACCATTGTATGGTTCCATACAAAAGTTTTAAGTGCTGAAAGATTTCTAAATTGTTATATCTATGTGTTAGCTCCAATTTTGCTTTGGAGTGAAGTGATTTCATTGCATTTGAAGAATTTTAATGCATTTCTACTGGAGGTGGGTTTGTTCAATAGGTCACTACATTGCCAATTTCATTGAATTGGAAAGCTAGTGGGTGAAATTGGCACCCTACACATTGGAACCTCAACCCTAAACCTTCAACCACGTACCCTCAAACCATTACACTAAACCCTAAACCCTCTACCCTCAACCCTAAACCCTTAAATCGTCTACCATCTACCCTCAACCCAATATACTAAAACATAAACCCTATAGGTCCTCAACCCTATACCCTCAATTCTCTCTACCTCACTCACTCACCCTCTACCCTATACATTGGACCTCAACCCTAATCCCCCAACCCTATACCCTAAACCCTCTACCCTCAACCTTAAACCCCCAACCCTCAACCCTTAAACCCACTTATTAAAATCTCTACCCTAATCCCTCAACCCTCTTGACCCTTAATCCATCAACCCTTAAACCCTAATCCCTCAACCCCTATACCCTCTACCCTATACATTGGACCCTCAACCCTAATCCCCCAAACCTATACCCTCAATCCTCTACCCTCTACCATCTACCCTATAAACCCTTAAACAGCCCTAAACCATAAGCCCTCAACCTTAAACTCCCATAGTAAAACTCTCCTACCCTAATCCCTCAACCCTCTTGACCCTTAATCCCTCAACCCTTAAACCCTAATCCCTCAACCCCTATACTCTCTACCCTATACATTGGACCCTCAACCCTAATCCCCCAACCCTATACCCTCAATCCTCTACCCTGAACCTTAAACCTTAAACCCTAAAACCTTAAACTCTAAACCCTCTACCCTCAACCCAAAACCCTTAATCCCTCTACCCTCTACCTAATCTTTCAACCATATACCCTCAAACCTAATCCTTAACCCACAACCCTTAATCCCTTTGCCCTTAATCTCTCTCCCCTCGACCCTTAACCCTTATACCTTCTCTCTCTCTCTCTCTCTCTCTCTCTCTCTCTCTCTCTCTCTCTCTCTCTCTCTCTCTCTCTCTCTCTCCCTCCCATTCCCTCTCCATCTCTCCCTCTCTCCCACTCCCTCTCTCTTGACCTCCCTATCTCTCAGGTCTCTCCCTCACACCCCTCTC
>CM021109.1:364802984-364851856 GCA_007115665.2 Sequoiadendron giganteum
GGCATAAGGGAATACATAACAATTCAATCCATAGTACAACATCAATATGATATTACACTATTAATGATTGTCTATCCAAATTGTTGGCGTTTCAATTAGCACCTCTGGAGTGATTATTGGAAAACGACAGCTATTGCAAGTGTGTAGTCACTGCTCTTCGAATTTATAGAGAGGAAGATCTCTCTTTGCTGATGTTTGCATAAAAAGAAAAGTAAACTACTGTTCCTATCTTTTTACTCAGCGATAGGACACAAGGGTGCATAAACACAATGCACCGTAGCTAAGGTATTCTCTGGTTTTTGCATATCTTAACTACGACTAAACTAGCTTGTAATCTATCCTATCTCCTCAAGAAAAACAAAGCATGAGGGCATAGGAGCCGAAATGGATTATTCGATCACTTGGACAAATGTTTCTCCCAGGATGCATCTTAAGGCTCTGAACTCCCAGACTTATACCGAAATAGGATCGATACAAACAATATTTGTACGGTAGATTAGATCTCAGGATTCCCAAGGAGGTACCAAGACCTTTCCGAGGTGTAGGCTGAAAGATAATCGACTAGAAACAACAAAGATACAATAATCTAACTCACTAAATTCCCAAGGAGGTACCAAGGAGGTACCAAGACCTTTTTCAAGGTGTAGATTGAAAGACAAATTATTAGAACAACACTCAATGATAAATTTTGAGACTTTTGGATCAAAGGCAAGGTAGCTGACCTGATTTATTATCTCAATCTTCTTCAAAGATTACACTTTGAGACAGCAATATGTGTCAAAGAGACATTCACACATGATGTGATCAAACCAAGAGTACATTAACAATATTGGATACACCTATCTGAATAAGAAGAATGCAAATTGTGCTTAACATTTTCCTATCACAAATACAATCCAAGAACATATACTAGGCTAATGATACAAAGGCTTTTTAGCTCAGCGTTTCGTTGCTGTGAAGTAAAGTTCCAAAATTATGAGCAAAGGCTTTTATTTATAGAGACTCAAAGGAGTAGGCAACCCTAAAATCTCCTTGAGTTAATATTTAGTTCTTGCCAATCTGCAAGATTTATTCCTGTCTAAAAGTAGGTGAGCAAACAGTTAACTGGAAATCTACTTTAGTTAACTGAAACTAAACAAAGAGTCAATTGGAAGTCTACCTCAGTTGACTGAAACTAAACTACAAGTGAACTCCAATTACAAAAGTGCCTACAAAATAGAGATCCACAATTAGTGGAGATCTAGAAATAGACATCTATAATTAGTGGGATCTGACGTGCATGATCAGTGGGACGGTGAGTTAACTTGGAATGAGGCATCAAGTTAACTCCCGTTGCCATTAATGCTATTTTGGAGGGTAGGACATCCTAAGTGGGTGTTTTACACCTCATCAATTCTAGTCAATAGTTCTACCAACTAGTCGTTGACTTCTTTATTAGGAGATCGTCACATGTCTCAATTGTCAATGTCAGCAACTTGATGTATGTATCTCCTTCATTTTGTTTCCCTTAGGAGGGTTACTCCTTGTCTTTTTGTTCGTGTTTCCACTTTGATGTGGAAGGTAGTGTAGTATTCACCGGTGGCGGCTCTGTGTTGGGAATGAGTACCTTCCGAGTTCTTTTGCAGCTTTACGTTTCTAACATTTTCCTTGATCTTTCTCAACCAAAGATTATTGTATGCTGAAACCGTGAAGTTTGACCGTGAACACTCCACCTGTGAGAAATGCACATGAAATCGCTGCATATGCAAAATTCCAACGTTTACAATCCTCTAAATTGGCCTTGGGAAGGCTATCAAATATACGAGGTGAAACCATTATGGAACTTGTGGACTTGTGTCTATGCTTGTCAATATGTCCAAATTGACTTCTGGGTGTGCCCGACACGAGTCGGTGTCAGTCGTTTTTAGAAAATCATGAAGTAAGACCATTTTGGCCTTGTATTCGTCTTGGGAGAACTGCATTATGAAAACCTTGAAGATTGACTGTGCACATGATGTTGTTCGGACAACTTTTCCTGGAACTGCTAAAAATAGCCTTGCAGAGGGTAATTTTTACAAAAAATCCTGAGACGTGGGTTTTGTTGAGAATGATTTTCCCAACAAACCCATATTGTCAGAAATTAAAAAAACAATTTTTTCTTTGGCATGCAAGAGCCCTTTGGCGTTAGAGGCAGCGAGGCACCAAAAAATGAGTTTTCTTGGAAAAATCCAACACATGGGTTTTGTTCGTGCTTCAGAGCTGAACAAACCCAGTTTATCTGTTTTTCAAAATTATGACTTTTTTCGGAAACCCTAAAAAATCGGGGCAGCAAGGCTACTTTTTCTTGAAAAATCTAACATGTGGGTTTTGTTGAAAAACTAGTGTTGATCATACCCAATTGGTCAAATCTGTGATTATCTGTTGTTTTCTTGGACATGCAAGAAGATCTAAGACAAGGAAAGAGGAAAAAGACAAGAAGAAGATTGGAAGCTATCAGCTGTCTTTCTGAAAGAATTATGCCTTTTGATGCAACCTCTGATAAATGGTCCCTCTGTGCAACAGATCTTCAAAAATATCAAGAATGGTGAAAACCCCTCTGTCAGATCTTTAAAAACGTTGGAGAAGAAAAATATATGTTCTTGAGCTGCTCAACATGCACAGAAATAATGAGGAATGGACGTCTAGATGCTTTGATATGTCAATTTGGAGTTGTAAGCATCAATTGGGCGCCAACTCATGATGGAGGAGTCTTTTTGCCTAAACTGGAGTTCTCGGGAGTGATTTCCACCAATTGGGAGCTATTTTAGACATGAAAAGGTTGTCTAAATAGACAACTTCGGTCAACTGAGACTCCCTTGACTTTAGGCGTCCCTTTGAGGAGTTGAACACTTTTTTCATTATTTTTTATGGTGAAGTGCCTCTGTTCGATCCTCGATCCCAATTGTTTGATTGGTCATGAAGTGTCGTTGACGGATCCATTGCCAAGTTGAGTCAACTCTCAAGAAGTGTGCCTGGGAGCTGCCAAGTCCAAAACTTAAATTTGATACCTCAAATTCAAGGGCGCCTTTTCCTAGCAGGGGTGCTTTTAGCTTCAGACAGTCAAATTCTTGAGTGTTCTTGAATTTCTCCATTTTGGACCCTCTGTGCTCCGATCTGAGATCATCATTGATTGATGAGTCTGATGATCTTGCTGGAACGTGGGATGGAATGCCAGCTCAACTTCGGAAAGGATGAATGACTTCAAAGATTTTGAAAGTTGATTTGAGTCCCTTAAATTCAAAGGCGCCCCTGGCCTGCAGGGGCGCTTTTGGCCCTTTGACTAGTTATCTTCATGTTGTAAACTTTCATGAACTGCCCCAGCTTGGTCTCTATTGTTAGGTGTTTGCCTTGTCTGTTGTCTTCGCTAATGGTGTCATTGTTGGAATTGACCAAAATAGAGGTCATCTTGGAGGTGAATGAGCTTGTAGATTGCATCTGGCTGCCCAAAAAGATGGGCGCCTTTCTTCAGCAAGGGCACTTTTCCTTGACACTTGTTCAATTTTCTTATGTCCTTCATTCCGCCTTTACCTTTGGTGCTTTCTGCTCGATCTGCTTTTGCGAAAGCTTGACAGGTCTTGTGAACACGCAATAGGATTGATCCTAAAGCTGAGAGATAGCTAAATAGATGCCTTGTAGAAAGTAGTTGTTGAAAACCTCATTAGGTGTCTCAAAATGAAGGGTGCTCTTGGCCTGCATAGACGCTTTTGCCATGATGTGCATTGATTTAGCCTTCATTTGGCATGTTCTGACGATCATCAGTTGATGTCATTTGATGTGTCTCACAAGCTGACAAATAGGTTCACTGCGAAGCTAAGTTGATGCTGAAGAGATTAGCTGAAGGTAGGCTTGTTCAACAACTGAGGTTTGGACCATCTAATTCAAGGGCACCCCTAGTCAGCAGGGGCACTTTTTCTCATGTTTGACTGTCAATTTGATGGTACTTGCATTGTAGCTTCTCTTGACTTCACTTACGTTCGCCATTGCTCAGTGAATCAGGTGACTTAGCTTGACAATGCGTCGGAAAGCCAGCAGCAACACGGAGAAAATGACTACCTTGGTGAAAGTTGATGACTGCCTTTGACCTTTGGAATTCAAGGGCGCCCCTGCTAGCTTGCAGTTTCATCATTTTCACAGAAAATATTCATCTCTTCATGCTTCACGTTTGCTGTGCATCGTGATTGTCTTGAGCATTGTTGTTGACGATGTAGACGCGTGCATCCTTGTAATCACCTTCATCATGCAGCGTGTATGGGTGTTTGGAAAAATGACTAAGGCATTCAACTACACAACCTCCTTGGTAGCAAGGTGTTCATTTTCCAGACAACCAATTTTTCAGCATTTTTCGCTTTTTGAAAATCCCCTTCCATGTAGAGTATCTTTTCAAGCGTTTTTGCCATGAATTCATCGTCGAAGCTTTTGAAGCTTAGATTTCACCACTTGGTATTGGCCATTCTGCCATTAATGGCTGCGGAGGTCCCAACTTTCTTCCTAAAAAATGAAAATAGACCCACTAGAGTAAAACATACTTTTTGATGATTTTGACTTGACCAATGTGATCGTGAAGCCAAATTATCCTATCAAAATCATTTTCAATTATTTCTGAAAAGGTCCTAGTTTTTTAGGGTTTTCCTAAAAATAGGGGTTTGAAACCCTAATTTTCAAATTTTCGAAAATTTGCAAATATCTTCCTTGACACAAACCCACAAAAACCCTACGTTTGGTTTGACCTAAAACATACTTTGACAACAAGTTTGCATGATTTGGATTATTTTAAGCAAAATACCTTATTGAAGCAAAAATTTATTATGGGTACAACACAAACCTCGGGAATAATGCTCGTAGTGGAGCTAACCTCTAGCTCAAGAGCTATATGAGGGTTGCTTGTTAAGATGTAAGAATCCTAGGGGCTTCTTGATTCTCCTTGATATATATATGGTACCACAAATGAAAGAAAAAACCTTATTCACAAGTATAGGTAAGGCAAAACAAAATAGGTTACACAAAACCAATTACAAGATGAAAAAAGTAGTAAATCCTCCTTACGAGCTGAGAAGCCAATCATGATAGCCAACAAATTTGGGAGCTATAAGAAAGATCTAATATGAGAAAAGGCTTTTGAGAACATTAGGATCCATGTAGAGAAATCATGAGCAAGTATGGATCACTAATTTGTGACTCAAAGCAAATAGAGAAGAATTCAGTGTCAATGAGATTCATGTATGGTTGGTGATTGTACCCTACACATACCCAATTTTGTTGTAGATCTTTATTGCCAATGATAACCTCATCTTCTGGATCCTCATTGAATAGAGAAGAATTTAGTGTCAATGGGATCCATGTATACTTGGTGATTGTACCCTACACATATCCAATTTTGTTGTAGATCTTCATTGCCAATGATAATCTGGTCTTCTGATTTCTCACACACCCAACATTCTTTAGTTTTTATGATACAACATTCCAGTTCAAGCACACTTGAACAATTAATAAATTTCCAATATATTTACCTCTCCTTTAATGCACTTGAAAACAATCAAACCTAAAGGTGGAACAATCAGCTCCACCAACTCACTCATGCAATGATGCGCTACCTCAACCCCAATTTTTCTTCTCCAATAGCTTCACAGATGCTAACGGGCAAGTTACAGAGGGCCTCTCAACATGCATTGAGAGAATGCTACTCAAAGTTGAGGTGAGATCTCATTATTTCAAAGTTGTAGCATAACAAGCAAGCTAGATGGAGGTTCTTTTCTTCACCACTAGTTATTTGACAAAGATCCATCCAAACACCAAGTAATAAAAAATGGAGTCTTTATTTATATCTTACAAGTCTCAAATTATAATTATTACTAAAATATTGCTTGCTTACAAACATTTGAATATCTTATTTGCAAGTTCTTGGTGGGAAGATTTGAGTGGAAATTCCCAAAAACTTTCAAAATCTAGCTCTCTAAATTTTGGCTCAACCTTGTAGTGCTTCTAGTGTGAGTACAACTACAATTTTTTTGGAATCATTCACACCAAGAAGCACAATAAGTTGACACAACAACACCTCAATGACCTAGTTTTGTGCAATACAACCTTTGACTTTGCACGAAAAAAGTGGAGGACAAATCATAGGAGCTCATTGATTTGGATAGGATTGATCCCTTTAGTGAGTAAACTACATAGGCTAAGGGGCCCTCCTCATTTACAAAGGATGAGATTGTTGATTTCAAGAGATAGGCTATGCAAGGTGTAGATGTAGTAGAAGCAAGAGACATTGGATTGGATAACATTAATGCAAATGATTTCAAGCATGAGGTAGAGGAGTCACTACCATCTAGTAGCAAGGTGGAGCCACAACTACAGCCTTTCTAGGCCAAGCAAGGAGCCATAGCTAGGTGAGAGGACTAGAATCTTTCCACAAATTTTCACTAGAATGGGGAAGTGGAAATTATAAAACCTCGTAATTTTAACTTTCTTATATATGCAATTTATGATGATGATTTTTCAAGACAATCATTATAAATTCATAATAGTATCAACTAGTCATATTCCACGCATACAATTTAGATCCATGCACAAGGTTCAGATCTACCTTTACTGATCTGATCTGATTCATTTATGCAGTAGGACAATATGTAGTATTGTTTACTTTTCACAATGTAGAAATAATACCAATCTAACAAAATATGTGACTTCTGCCAAATAAATCTTTAAAATGAAAATAGAGAAATCATCTGCAAAATGTATTTGAATCTTGTAATTCATTCAAGCTCATACACTTACATTAATTCCTTCAAAACTACATTCACTTAAAATATCACTTCTGCCAGAAGAAAATAAAATAAATCCTATGAAATAATGAATTCATATATGCTAACAAGATACTACAGCATGCTGGAAAAAAAAACACGTTTCTCAAACATGTGATGGGAAGAGAGTCTTCAGACAAAGAAACGCAAAAGAGGTACCAGAAAGAATACTATCCGTCCAGGAAGATATCCACTAATACTGTTTATCTGCAATAAGATATAACTTATTTTAGACCAATGACATCGAGAGTTGAAAAATATGTCCTATTATAGGTTAGACAATCAAAAAATACGTTATGTAGACATTCTTGAGAGAACTTGCAAATAAAAAAAGAAGATATATTAGAGATATATGATACAAATGTGGAAAAAAAAGGTATATCATTGTGTATATATGTCAACAAAATCATTCTACTTTTTCCAAATTGATCTTTGACATTATTGGCTATTTAGAATGAATCTATTATCAATATGATTGATTTATGATGGAGAAAGTTAAATTATTACAAGCTATAGATACTATTGTAATTTTTAATTCAACTTTTAAATGTTAAGACTTGTTAGCATTTAAGTTTGTCATTTAAGACAACTCAAACTAGAATAGTATGTGAGGTGAAACCTCTCTTCTAATTATAAGGGGAACCTCCTTGAAAACTAATACTAACCATAAACACTAAGCTATAAATAAAACATGTAATTATTGACACTTAGTATAATATTCTTTTGGGGGCTTGCAATCGCAAAATAAATGAAATATAAGCATAAGAGATGAAAAAATGTTTGCCTCAAGTTTGAGCATGAGACCTGAAAATTTTATTTTCCTGTAAGTGCAATTTTATGGATTTTATGATTCTAAATTTCTATACTAAGAAAGAAAGCAACTAACCCTAAATATCACAGCATCTTCCTATTGGCTAAAAGCAACAACCAATAAGCTGATGATTGGACGGATGATATTTTAAGAAAATGACAACACAACTCCAAGAATTAAATAGCTAAGTTGAATACAGAGGTCCAGTCTAGATAAATAAATAATACCAATATAAAGCTTGATATTAACTACCTACTTTCATTCCAAACCTTAAAATATTAAATGAAATTATCATACACACTAGCAAAAAAGATAGTTACTTTCAGCAGCATAAACATAGCATCAACTATCATTAAGAAGTTTTATGCTCAATACACTTATTTATATGATTACAAAACCCAATATTGGGATCTAGGCTACTCATTAATTTATGCCAAAAATCAATGTATTTAATTTTTTAAAGAAAAACACTAAAAGCTACTGGAAAAGTCAGAAAGAAAGCACTTTAAAACCAAAGCTTATATAAGTAAACCATAGATAATAGCCAAATAAACCACCTTAAAAATAAGCTCTCCACATCTTGTCCAAAAATAGATCCTCCAATAATAGCAATTGCTAAAAATAGCAGTTTGATGTGTGAACAGTCCCTATCTCTGTGATTCTAATGTAGTGTTGTACCCAAACTAATTTTTTTGCTTCATTAAAGCATTTTGCTTAAAATGGTCTAAACCTTGTAGAAATGAGGTCAAAACTCAGTTTTTGGGCAAATAAAGTATGGGCTTTTAGTCAGTATGATGCCAGGAAGATACTGGCAAAATTTGAAAATTTTGAAAATTAGGGTTTCTGAACTCTATTTTTAGCTCGAAACCCTAAAAAATAGGAACTTGTCAGAATTGGTTGAAATTAATTTTGATTAGCTTATTTCACATCACGATCACAGTGGTGAAGTCAGTTTTAGTTAAAAGTTAGTTTAAGGCTGGTGGGTAGTTAGAACTTTTTCAGGAGAAAAGTTAGGACCTCTGAGGTCGTCAATGGCAGTTGGCCAGTACCAGGTATCAATATCTAAGCCTGAAACTCAAAGAAGAACGCTCTACAAAGAAAGATGTTGAAAAATATGCTTTTTGACAGAGGGGATTTTCAGATTGGTAAAAAGTGCTAAAATATTCTAAGTTTGGGAACTTTTCACTATGCAACGTGGGAGACACTTGCGCAATCAATGTGCAAATCAACTTTACAGTGTCCGTACCTGTGAAAATGATGAAGTATACCCATACACACGCCTCGGCAGTCACAGTACTTCAATGTGGTCAACCTCAAGCAGTGGATATAGTGTTTGCAAAGTATAGAATGGTGAAAATCAATGAATTCAGAACAAATCCGCTCCCCTGTAGCCCAGGGGCGCCCTTCTATTTGAAGGTCAAGATTTCATTGTTTTGGATTAAGAACACATTCATTGTTTTATGTTTTCAGTTAGCTTTCCAACTAGTCATGGAGCAAGATCATCCAAGTTACAGAACTCCGGAAAACGAAGGCAGAAGCAGAGACTACGAAGGGTGTTTTCATCATGGAGACAGCCTAGAAATGCAGATCCGCTCCCCTCTAGCCCAGGGGCGATTTTCTTTTTGAAGGCCCAAATCTAGATGCATGTGTGTTTTGATGGTTTCAGTCTTTGCAGAATTAGTTTGGCTTTTCAACGAGCTATCAAGCGGAAGCGTATCCAGTACAAAACTCCAGTTATCAGCGTCAGAAGTGGAAATTGCAGGTAGGATACATGTTAGAAGAGGTTTCCAGAAATGCAAATCCGCTCCCCTATAGCCCAGGGGCGATCCTAAATATGACTTGTTAGATGGATGAGTTTGCAAAGAGGGTCTTCCTGAGATCTTTTCCAGTTCAGTCTAGCTTTGCAACACAGCAGTTCACAAGACGATCTGGCATTCTAAGAGACCATGACAGAGGTTCTGCCGAGCACATAAAACAGAGGATGGTGAAGAATAGCTACACAAAGCTACACATTTGTAGGCTAGGGGCGCCCAACCTTTAGGCCTGCCAGATGGGGTTATTTGCAATTGCAGTCTTCACAAGACTTGTGTGCAATTACTCCAGCCATTCAACGAGTCCAGCCGACAGCCTCCGGGATTTGGTGAGTGCTCGTACGTGCGAGGTCACGGTGACAATGCTGTAAAGTGGAAGTGGTTGAAGACAGTTCAAAAAATGACTAAGTATAAGGCTAGAATTTTCTTTGAAAAAGGCAATTCTCTTTTAAGGGCCTTAGAAGCAATTTTTTGGCTTCGTTTTCTCCAAGAACATCTCTTGCAAGTTGACCAAATTATATAGAGAGACAAGCGGCACACGAATCGGAGCATTCCAGCTCCCGGTATCAAGGGTCAAAGTATGGTGCTTGGATGAAAGTAACACTTTTGACAAAATGGTGTTTGCATCTTCACAGAATAGGGGTGCCCATCTTTTTGAGGTTCCTGATTCAATTTGCAGATACTTCACATACAGTCATCGGATGCAGAATACTTCTAGTCACGCAGTGAATCCACTATTCAGTCAACAGGGTTCATCATTCACCGTCAATAGCAGTTTGAAGCATCAGAAGGCAATATGGAGAAATGGCTAAGTCTGGAATCAATGCATCAATTTAATCAGAGGCGTCTAATTTTCTAAGGTGTTAGATGATGATTTCAACAGTTGTTGCTCCCAGCAGACGTTTCATCCTTGTTATACAGGCTTCACAATGGATATCTCAGCACGGTCGCAGGATCATTCAATCATCTGAAAATCAGAGTTGAAAATAGTCAGATATAACTTCGTAGTCAGCTATAAAATACGAGATTCTCAAAAATCTCATAACTCTTGCAGATGGAAGCCTAAAAGATCAAAATTTGACTTTTTAGAATCAGTAAAGTGTGTTGAGCATAGCAAGAGGCTATTTTTGGCAAAATGATTAAAAAATATTTTTTGCATGCAGAGCATTGAACGTGACGAATTTCTTCAAAGATAAATATTGGCACCACTTTTAGTTCTTTGCATGTTTTGAAATTAAAATATTATTTTTAGTCTAAGATTCAGAGACAGTGACAGTTCAACTGATGAAGGGCCAATCGAATTCCTTCTTCACAATTAGGGTTTCAGCATGCATGCATGAGGGTACGATTTCATCTATTTAACCAAGCATGGCATCTTTTCTCATTCACACAGCTTTGAAAGTTCGAATTTCCTCAAGAGATTAGTGAATTTTCATCAAAGAATCAAGCTCGAAGGCGATAAGTAAATTCTTTTGCAGGTTCAAGTCCAGATTCAGCATCAAATTCAAAGACAGAGTGGCGATTTTGAAGGAAGAAGGCACAAAAAACAAAATAATAAAAAACGTCTTTTCTCTTCTAGATTTCTTCCATCTTCTCGTCTTAAATTCTCTCGCATGTTCAAAGTGTTGGCAGATTTTGGCAAAACAAAGTATTTGGGTTGATTCAGAAGAGCTTTCTCAGCAAAACCCATGTGCCAGAATTTTTCAGGAAAATTTGTTCCAGAACATCTGTTCTTGAAGCTTTAATTTTCTCAACCGAAATTATTTTGCATGGCTGAGTAAAGGGTAAATTTTTACATTTCTGACATTCTGGGTTGTCTTAGGATCACTTTCTGGACAAAACCCATATCTCAGATTTTTCCGTAAAAATTCTCATCCGACAAGCTATTTTTAGCCTCAGCAGGCTATTTTTGGCTTTCCAGAAAAGTTATCAGAATACAGCCGTGTTCATAGTCAACAAGCGAGTTTTTCAAAATGTAGTTCACTCAGCTCGAATTCAAGACCAAGTCGGTCATAGCTCATAACTTCATCGGGACAGTTGATACAAATCTACATAAGGTATTGCCGGAAGTAGTTTTGGATCCACTTAAGATCAGGGATTCTGTTATCAAGAACATTCAGCAATCCGGTTTACTCGAGGCCACTTCCATACCTATTTCAGTGCATTGCGTGGAGTTTGTAATATCTTGCATCAAGCATTACAATTCCGCTACACAAGAGATACGGTCAATAGATGAGCATGTCATATGCAGTCTCAAACCCCTTGATATCGAGTGAAGTCTGGATATTCCTCAACATCCAGATGGGTTGGTTATTTCCATGAGTCAGAGCGAGCAGACATTCAATGCTGAATTGGATAAGTGTCAAAGCGTAAAAAACGTGAGAAGCGTCAAGTTGTAGAAGAAACAGTGGCCATCACTTCAATTACAAAGCCGCCAGGGTTATCAGTCAGTGAAGTGCCAGTTTGAGCATGCAGAGGTTTCTAGGTTTGCTTGAGTTGCTGACAAGTAGTGAATTGATAGTTGATACATGTGACGACATACAAATGATGATGCAGTCGACAACCTCGTGGAGAGGTTAATTGCCCGAGATCAAGGCCAGTAAACTTAAGTTCAAGGCGTCCCACCTTTTCCAAGATAGACATTAGACACAAGAGTTAAACTCGAGGCTTCTTTCCGAGTTAACTGGTTGTTACACATTGCATGCCATGTCTTTCTTGGAAACATCTAGAAACACTTGGAACTTAGATTAGATCTTTCAGTTGACTGATGATAGCATTCCAGTTGACTTGCTTTCAATAAGGATGTGCATGTTGCACTTTGTCCATTTAGATTAGATGTTTCAGTTAAAATTGATGATAGTTTCCCAGTTAACTGTATAGTTTCATTCAATTAGGGTTTAGGAATAAGATCTTGCATGCACTGCAGGACTGTAGTTGACTCAAGGTGATTTTAGGGTTGCCTACACCTTTGATGTCTATAAATCTAAGTTACCGGTTCGGGTTCGGGGACGGGTTCAGGTACGAGAACCCGGTACATGGGTACGTGAAAATTTTTTTTAGGGGTTTGGGTACGTATGGGTACGTGTATATATATATATACGTATTATATATACAAAAAAATAAGAGAAATATACAGAATTGTAAAACTAAATCATTTCATAGTATGATACTTGATCATTGATCAATGCCAAATGCCAAAGATAAATATTAAATGTCAATTGATAGTTGAAAAATATTCAAATACGCCATATCAATGATATCAATTATGGAAATCATCACAATTACAGTATTACTGAATTACAAAATGTAGTTCATGAAAGTTGAAACATGATTCAATTTCAATGTTCATCAATCATCAAAAGGATTATCAAAAAAGTCATCTTGATTTGGATTTTCAGTGGCTTCAACTTCAAGATCATCATCATTTGAACCCAAAGCGGTTCCACTTCCACTTCCAGCACCATGCATGTCATGATCATCATTATCATCCATAGTGGCTCTAGCAAGATCCTGAATGGTTGCATCCAAGTCAGCAGACTCGGGTGCTACATCCCAAAGCTTTGCTGCCCCCTCCTTGTATTGAGGTTCCTTACGTGATAGAAGACGCAAATTAGAATGAATATACACCAAGTCTTCAGCTCTTTTTGCAGCCAACCGGTTACGCTTCACTGAGTGGATAAAGGAGTATGTACTCCAATTCCGTTCAGCAGCAGAAGAGCTTGCAACCTAGAGAGAAAACCAACAAAATTAAAAATAAAAAATGCAAGATAAATTCAAGAATGTTAAGTGTTAA
This sequence comes from Sequoiadendron giganteum, assembly GCA_007115665.2. NCBI lineage: Eukaryota > Viridiplantae > Streptophyta > Pinopsida > Cupressales > Cupressaceae > Sequoiadendron > Sequoiadendron giganteum. The sequence goes on from CM021109.1 coordinate 364,816,215, forward strand.
ATTCTACAATACAAGTGGCAAAAAAAAAAACTTACTTGTGAGAGGATCTTGATTGCAAGAGGTTGGAGGTACATATAAACTTGACCATGGAGGTACCACCATGTAATAGCATCCATTTTGTATTGGTCTTTGGCAACAGAAGAGCTAAGATTTTTTCCTATGATAAACATTCCAAATTCTTTCATAACACTTGTCTCCATTTCTGGATCACTGAAGAGTCTCTTAAATGCACTCTTATACCCTCTAGCAACTTCAAGATCTCTATATGGCGGTATTCTCCCTGGGATAGAAAGTACTTCTCTAGTATAGTACCTTGGAGATAGGGCATATGCAAGGAGGTGCAATGGTGTTGTCATCTTGTTCCAACGATGAAGAACGATTGCTTCCACCCTTTTGTAAAGGGTGTCTTCAGGATCATTCTCTCTCTTTTGTATTTCAATTTTTATTTTCTCCAACATTGTGTCCATGCTATCATAGACATCCCCCAAGCATGGTTCATCTGTATCAGCAAACCGAAGCATAGACATGATAGGTTCGGTCATCTCCAATACATAATTCACACGATCCCACCAATTGTCATCCAAGATCAATGCCTTGACCTTTTGGGCCCTCTCTGAATTTGATTGCTTCCATATACCCCATTGGTTGCTAATAACCATTTGACTCAATGCCCCTTTCACCTTCACAAGTCGTCTCAGAACAATTGTGTGAGATGCAAATCGGGTCTCAGCAACCTAAGAACATGTAAATAATTAAATAAGTTAAAAAAAAAATTATTCAATTATGTAAAACATGACATAAATGAAACTAAATAAATAATAAATTAAATTTACCTTCAACAATTCCAATCTTGAAAAAATTCTGAAAATTGCTTGTGACATATGGTGGTTTGTCACAAACATCTGGATCTCCTCGGCCTCCTGGTATATTTCTTTCACCCACTCTATTTGGTTTCCAATTGCTTGCATCACCAAATTGAGGGAGTGTACGGTGCAAGGTGTCCAAAAGATGTGCTCATATCTAGCCTCTACCAAAGCACCTGCAGCCCTGCAAACTTTTGCATTGTCCGTAATTACTTGGACAACATTTTCATCACCCACCATCTCTATGGAGTCAATGAGAATCCTAGAAATGAACTCTGCATCTTTCACTTCCCCTTCACAGTCAACTGCCTTCAAAAACATTGCCCCCTTGGGGGACACTGCAATAACATTGATCAATGGACGGTTTTTGCAATCTTTCCATCCATCGGAAACAATAGATACACCTGTTTCAATCCAAGAATCTCTAATTGGTTTTAGTTGGGCCTCTAAAGATTTTTTCTCTCTTTGCAATAAGGTGGTACGCACCTTTTCAAACCCAGGACTTGTGAAACCAGGAGGTGCACTATTTATTGCTGACACCATGTCCCGCCAATATGGTGATCTCACCAAGTTGAATGGAAGACCATTGGCATAGAGGCAACGTGCAATTTTTTCTTCAGCAATATCTCTTGCCTCCATTTTAAATGCCCTCTCCAATGGACCTCTCTTGCGGGTGGTGATTTGTTGTTCATCTTCATCTTCCTCTTCCGTAGAGGGCATAGGCAAGAAGGGATGTTTGGAGGCCCTAACTGCTTGAGAGGGTAATGTTGGTGTTTTTTTCTTTCCGGAAGAATAACTACTTTCTTTTCCTTTTGCAATTGATTTGTCAGCATTTTCTTGTTCTTTTATAAATTCTGCTATTTGTACAGAAGACAACCCCTTCTTATTTGGGCCCACACACATATTAATCCCTTTGCCACTAGGGCCCATAAAATGAAGTTTCACTCGGTAATAGGAGCTATTATATTGTACATTGCATAAATTACACTTCCAAACAAAACCCCCACCTCCAAGAATTTGTGAAATTCTTGTGGTATGTGCCCATAAAGGAGATCCTTTCTCAATTTTGAACTTTTGACTTCCTTCCCCACCCACTGAACTTTGACTACTGGCCATTGTTGCAATCTATAAAAAATATGAAAAATAAATAAATAAATTTGAAAAAATTCTTCACAAACTTGAAAAAATTCATCAAAAACTAAGAAACTTGAAAAAATAGTTCAAAAGATCAAAGAATAGGGTTTAAATGCATACCTTAAACACTTAAATCTCCTTTGTAGAAGCTATTTGGCACTCCACAATCGATCTCCTTCGAATACAATCACCTCCTTTCAAAATGCCAAGATGTAGAGAAAATATGGTGAGAGCAAAATGAGAAGTAGAAATGAAATGTTTTTGTGTTGAAAAGCCTCATATTGGGCCGGATTAGGGTTAGGAAATAAAATAAAATTAAAAAAAATGCTTTTAATCTCTATTTAGGCGAACTTTATTGATGCTGGGCCGTGGGTTCTTGAAGGTTCGCCCGGGTTCGGGCCTGGTACCTTCGGGTCCACGCACCAAACACCCTGTGCGTACCCAGGGCGTACCCGCAGGCGAACCCGTACCGGGTTCGCACCCGAACCGGGTTCGGGGCCTCCGGGTACGAATCCGGTAACTTAGCTATAAATTAGAGCTTTCAGCTCATTTATAATTAGCTTTTCCTGGTGATAGAGAATTGCTACGCTGTCGGCAACATGCCTATTCTCAAGATTGGTTCACCCTTGTAAATTAGAACTTTTGCTTGATAGCATACATGCTACGCCTACCTTGCCTGTAGTATTGCTATTATTGTATTTGCTCAAAGAGTGATTGCTGTTATAATAAATTGCTGCACCTACCTTGCCTTCATGTTATTGTCATGGTGTTTATTCAATCTTAGTTAAATGGGGTTGCTGGTTTGATCGTTATTGTATGCGTATTGCGTCTATACAATATACTGTCCCAGTTGCTTACCTTGTGTTTTGTTTATCATGAGCCTATTCAGAAGAGCAAATAGTTGTGCCCACCTTGTCTTCATGTTGCAAAACTGTACTTAAAACTTATTGTTTGATGTGTGTGATAGTAGACTCATTCAGCCAAGCAGATAGTTGTGCCTACCTTGCCTTCATGTTGTGAAGCTGTATCAGGTTTACCGTTTATTTGTTTGTTTTAATAAACTTCTTCCCGGATTAGCAAATAGTTGCACCTCCCTTGCCTTCATGTTGTGAACCCACACCTGAAGTTTATCGTATAATACATTCTTGCTCCATTTCCTCATGCTCTGTTTCTTGAGGAAACTGGATAGATTTAAAGAAGTTAGCTTAGTTGTAGTTAGATGATCTGCGAAACCAGAAAATACTTAGCTGTAATGTTCTAGGTTTTCTTAACCTTGTGCCTCTACCAGCTGAAAACAAAAAGATAGGATTTAGTTTAGTTTTCTATTTCATGCGTTCCAGCACAACGAGGGAGCTTCCCCTCCTAATTTGAAGAGCACTCATTACGTAGTGTGCATAGTTGTACGTACAAACTCACACTCCAGAGGTGTTAGTTCTTACGCCAACATGTAGCAGCTTCATTCTAACCATGGCAAATCCTCTAAAAACCCATGAAACCCTAATGTTCAAACCATCACAGTGATATGATCTACAGAAACACCTTTTGCTGATTTTTCACCCCAAAACCCTAACTGTTTTGATTAAATCAGCAATTTATATGTTTGAAACCTTAGGACATTTTTTTGTACTTTGAATGATGAAAAATAATGAAAAATGACTATTGTAAACACTACTCAGAGCATGTAATGGCCCCATTTTAGAGTTCCCTTGCTTTGTAGTGGGAAATGTCTTTCTAGGTTTGTGTCTGCCTGATCAGAGGGGAAGTTTGAGGTTACCAGTGAGCTTAGATGGTGTAGAGGAGTTCTACGATGCTTTTAGATGTTATTTTCGGCTTCCAGTTGGGGCTCCAAGATTCTTGGAGGGAGTTTCTATTTATAGTAAGTCGCTCAGATGGCTCCATTTATTATTAGTCTTCATTGGGATCACTCCAGTGCAATTAGTTTTCGATTCCGATGTTTTCTGGCAGTTTCCAAAAAATGAGTATATTAATAGCTTTATTTTAATTAATTTACTAAGGTTGCCAAATATTAATTAAAATATTTAAAAAGACCCTTAGTGTTATAGCTTGTTGGAATTGGGATGAGATTTTTTAAATCATGTATATATTAAGTAGGGACCTTGCATGTCAAACTATCATTATTTTAATAAAAAGGACATTTTTGGAGCTAAAAGGGAGTTTAAATTAAAAAGTGAATTTTTAAATACAAGCCCTGGAGAGTTTGGCGGGAAAATTATAAAAAGAGGTTGTGAGAGCCCGTTATGTTATGTTGAAGTTTTATTCTATTTCTCTAATCGAAACCTTTGTGGTTCTGGAGATTGAACCCGGTTCATCTCAAACTTTTGGAGGATGAAAGTTCTCTTGAAGAATATCATCCACGGTGGTGAAAGATCCTCTCTGGGTGACGGCTGATAGATACATTCAGAGTCTATGCTTGCACTTCATTTTCATATTTTGAAGATAATCGATTAACATTCCTGGCAAGATCGAAGGTTGGGTTTATTATTTAGATGATGCTATGAATCCTATATTACAGGTGTTAGTTGAAAATATGATGCAAATATGATTTTGGGTGTCATTCATTATTTCTCCTCATAGCTAAGCAATGATATTCAAATATTAAAATAAGTTTTTGAAAGCATATTGAATTTTTGGTTTGAGCCGTAAACCTGAGCTGAGCCGTACACCCATGTTTGAGTTTGCACTTGCAAGTTGGGAGTAGAAATTGATATAGGTATTGTTTGGTTATATTTCACTTGATTGGGTGTTGGTTTCTGAGCAGTGAGAATCAAGGTTTAATGCTTATGCAATTTTCTGCTGCGGCCATACTACCTTGACTGGGCCATACAAGCTACATGTGCTGTACCTCTATGAATGGTTTGCAGTTGCTGATAGAAACTTTGGATGGTTTGGGGTATTGTTTCTATCAAATTCCTAAGTCTAAACCATGATTATTGAATCTTGAAATTTGGTGTTGCATTTACTCTGATTTATTTTCTGGGAGCAATACTTTCAGCAGTCCGTACCAAGCAAGCCATACACCTCTTATTGCTGGCAAATTCATTTGGGAGTTAGATAATGGTTTGGATGTGATTTAAAATAGATTGTTGTTGACTGCATTGAATTTGCATTGTTCAAAGTCAAAACCCCTTATTAAAGGTGACTATTAAATTAATTTAAGAGGCTGTACATCATTGGTTTCGTACATCCTTGCCTGGGGGCCTTACCTCATATTTTAACTTGCGAAGGAGTAAGGGAGCATGAAATGAATATGGGTAATAATTAATATGCTTTCTCCTGCCTAGGAGACTGTGTATAACCCATTATCAGAAGTTTTAAAGTTGCTGGGAATTTATGGTGGGGAGTCGTACCATTTCAGGTACCATACAGACAGGGGAGACTGTTCATTAACAACAACAATTCGTGACATCTATTCCTGTCTGTTAGGTAGTCAAAATCTCAAGTATTTGAGTTCTTTTGCATCTGAAAGTGATTGTGGGAGAGAGGAGCAATAGTATTGGAGGTGTGGAAGCCGTACTGGGTGGTATGGGAGCATTTGGAGATATACGTATGTTGCTGAAGGTAATTTTCTGGTATGAGTCTGTAGTAACTTTGATCAGGTGTTGAGTTTGGATAAGGAAAAGAGAGCAGATTCTAGTTGGTTTTTCAATAGTATTAACATCTGAAGCCGTGCACCAACGAATACAATCAGTTCTAGGCAAGTTTTGAGATTGAGGCCTGAATTGAAATAACAGCAGTTAATCTGCTCTGCTGCAATCATGATTGTTAGCTGTCAAATGTTCTCTGTTGGAGCAATCTCTTGAGTTCCAGTTCCCAGTATTGTTGAATACTTCTAGTCTCAACTACACTTGCTACAATTCCTGATATCTAATTGAGTTGTGTTCAGTTAATAACACTTTGAATGCTATGTGATTTCTTATGACTGAGCTAGTGAATGTTTCATTTCTGTTATTTTGAAATACAATTCATTATGAATGTTCATAAGCAATTATTCAAACCAATCCCTTAAACATTCAAACCAAACTCAGAAAAAAGGGAAAATTTTGTGGTAGGCCATTACAGAACTATGAAACCCTAGGCACCTAAGTGAAAATGTAAATTAGCTTTGATGACCAACAATACACTAAAAACTAGCATCAAACACTAGGAGACTAATTATGTAGGTATTGGCTAAAAACCCTAGGTTTCCACATGAAAATTTGGATATGGTAAAAGGAAAAACCCTAATAGGACACAACCTTTACAAATCTCTTAAGAAATTTGAAATTATACCCTTTAAAACCCTAGGGTTTAATCAATAAAACTACATCAAAAATTTCAAATTGTAGGCGGCTAGAATGTGATTTCTCAAATGGGCAAAACCCTAGCATAAAAATCCTTTGCAAAACCCTTCAAAAAACTTGAAAGCTCCTTGACAACCCTAGGGTTTCACACAATGAACTCAAAAACCTACAAAAAGCTTCTGACACACTTGATATTTGATGGAAAAGCATCCATGTGCACACACGATTAGCATCAACCAAAAAATATTTTCGTTTCATTTTCAGTTTTAGTCTGTGCCTTGACTTGTTTTTGTGGTTCTTGCCATCTCTCAGCATCAAGAAACCATGGGTATAATCAAAATTGCAAAAATTGAAATTTCGCTAGTTCGCCATTTTGAAGGCTCCGTAGGCAGGTTTACGGAAACAATTGTTTCCGGAGATCCGTAAGAGTTGGATAAAATTCTTTTTAGGGGAAGATTCTTGACTTCATTTCACCAAATGTGCAAAAGGTTTCATGGTCAAATCTTTCACCATTTGGGAGATTTCAATACTAGAAGTTTGTGTTGGTGATTTTACAAGAAATTTAAAATCTCAAGTGTTATGAAGGATGGAACAAAATGTCTCGGTGGGGAGCTTTGTAGGGTCATGACATGCATCTTGGCAAGTTTTTGTGTAAAAAGTTATGTAAAAAGTCAAAATTTCCAGCAATTCAATGCATCCAGGCACAGTCACATGAGTATTTTTTCTTCTAATTTGATTGTATCAGTTAAAAGACGTTCTTCTAAGGTTTAGCTAATGAATATTTATTTGTAATTCCTTTAAAAAAATGCCAAGGACAAGAAGGGCATTGAAGAATTTGGACACTAAGGATAGAATGTGAACCATTATGTGAAAAAGAAGTTATAGTTTGTTGCAGCCTTAGATGGCGAGGGAGAGGGGATGAAACACCTCATTGGAGGCTGTCTAAACATAGAAAATGCAGTGCCAACCATGGAAGAAGTTTGGGTGCCCATCCTTGGGTAGAAAAACATGATTTTGATGGCAGGAAAACATGAATTTCGGTGATCTTTTCTGAAAAACATGAGAGGGAATTTGCCCAGGTTTTAAGGGAAAGAGAAGATAGAGAAGAGCACGCCATATTATACTTAGTTTATAATTGTTTATTGAGTGTGGAAGAACAGGATAGAAGGCAATCTGTTGTAATGTTTGTTTATGTAGAAATGTGCAGAGATGTAGATGCCAAAGCAAAGAGTTAGAAGCTGTAATGAGAACTTGCAAAGATGATATAGAAATCAGAGATTGAAGAATTCCCAAGGAGAGAAACATTGGATTGAAGGAGAGTTTCCAATGGTATTGAGAGGCCATGAAGAGCCACTTATGTAATATTGTAGCAGATTGAAATATCTCAATCTAATTTTGTATGCAAAAAATTTTCAGTTTTATGTCTTGATGTGAACAGACATTTCGTCAAACATTATCCTGCTGTTGTTCTGAGTTTGTATTCAGAGTATTTTTGTATAGAATGAGGATTGTCTTTGAGCAGAACTCTTATAATGTGGTTTTCTTAGAGACTTTCAAAGATAGAGTAACATAATATCATTTAAACTTATATTTCCAGAATTTCAATGGATTACAAGTTGTAAACAAATGTCACATCCCACACGTCAACCCCTTCCATGGTGGTTGAATGTGGAATAAATAAATAAAAATAAAGAAGGAAATTATGGCTGGAGACAACGTGCATTAAAGGGGAGAGGGAGCGGGTATGCAGGTGGACGTGACTTAAGGGAAGGGTGTCTGTGTCATTAAGAGGCATGGCACCCCAACTCCAAGAGCCTTCTAGATGGAAAGCTGCAAGGCAAAAAAAGAAGAAGGTAGACTTTAAATGATCACAACCCCCTTAGTTTCTCGCTAAGTCTGGGTTGGAAAACAAAGAGACCAAAAAAATGTGTGTGGAGAAGGTATGCAAAGAGCACAGAGGAGAGAGAGAGAGAAGAAATTTGCAAGAAAATGAAGAGAAAATTATGTGGAAGGATGGTCAACCTGGGTGAGATAGGAAGAGAGGGCAGGACGAGTCACGCTGGAAGGAGAAAGAAAGAATAAAGATAGGAGAATGCAGAGAGAGAGAGGCATTTTGCGAGAAGCCATGTTTAAGATGAATGAAATCCCCAAGGAAATGTGGTCGCATGGAACACAATGATAGTTGGATATGCACTATATAGTGGTTTTTGGAAGAAAATACCATAAAATGTCACTAAAAGAGGAGCTCGCGTTGAGTATGGGTGCCCCTTATGTTGGAGAAAAATGCAGAGGAAAGGGCATTAGGAAACCAAGCATAGGGATTAAGGACTTCAGCAGAAAGCCATGGCCCCCAAACTTAAGTTGCGAGGTTAAGTGATGGCTTTAGGACTATATTTTATAGTAGTCTTTACTCATTAGTGTTTTATCTTCCTCTTTACACTTAAAGAACTCATTTAAAGGATATAGAGCCAAGTAGGTAATTGAAAATAATTTTACTATTAAAGTCATGATTGCTGGTAAAAGACAGAATGCCCTCTTGTTTTCCCTGCAAACATGTAGCATATTGGTTCTCATATTTTCTTGAGTGGAAAGTATGGAAGCATAGACAAGGCATGTGAGCTGTTTGACAAAATGCCTCAACGAAATGTGATATTCCATTTTATCATAAGAGTTGCTATTGTACAGAGAATTATAATTATTATCAATGCAAAAGAGTTGATGTTTCCAGTTTCCACTATATATAAGCTCAAGATTCAAACCATAAACAAATGAGACTTAAGCAAGTGAAATCATCATTCGTAAACCTAGAAATTTAAATATATTTATATATGTGGGGCTTTGTATGTGGGCATGGCTGCATATGGCTACGTGTATACATAAATAGTTGTAAACACATGTAAGTTGTATACATACAAATCCAACCTTTATTTAATCATTGTTTAACAAGGACTAAATAATGAGTGATTTTGGTGTCCGAAGATATGTATTTTATTTGAAAGTTCAGGGACAGTGTGTGTGCTTAAGTAAATATGTATACGATTAGTTATCAAGCCCTCACTATGGTGTGGGCCATAGTTACAAAACGTGCGAATAACTCGCATGACGTGCGAGTAATCGCGTTGCAAATGGAGGGGCGAGTTAATCGCGGAAAAACTCCCAGCCGCGTAAAACTAAAAACGCGTGGCGAATAAATAGTGAAAAAACGCGAGTAAATCAGGTAAAACGCAGTCAAAATAAGTGAAATTCGTCTCTGATTTTTTTGCCCTAAGTTAAAGGGACTATAAGGCGTTTAAAAAAATAAAACAAAGCGTTTCATTTTGTTTTTATTCTCCCACGCCGACGCAAAAAGAAAACGACGCCATGGGAAGAAAAACGCGAGGGAAAAGAGTTAAAGACAAACGAGGGCACGTTTTTATCACAGATTCACAGGTATTTATTTGTGTTTTAACCTTGCGAATTCATCTGAGTTCAACTTCCTTCCTGCATTCACGTTTTTCAACAAAAAAAAGAATTGATTTTTTCATGAGTTCGACTTCCAACATTTTGTTAGTTTTATCTATTTTTTATGAATGCTAGTATATTAAAAATCAAACATTTTTATGAATATATTAAATTAAAGATAGTGAGATTTATGATTTATTCTATTTGATAGGTTTTTTATTTTATTTTTGGAATGATAATATATTTTTATTTATTGATTTGTAAAAAATATTTGAAAAAAAATTAATAAATTATGTAAGACTTAAGAGTATAAGTATTTACAAAATTGGAATTTTTTAATTTATTTAATTTTTAAAACTTGTAATTTAATATATTAAGTTTAACTTATAATTAAAAGAAAATAAAAAAAAATAAAATATAATTTACTTTATTTTTAAAATTTAAAATTAAAAATCATTGAAATATATTAATTTATAATTTTATATTATGATAAATTAATGAATAGTAGAAAAGAAAAAAATAACAAAAATAATGATTGTAAATAAAATTTGAAATTTTAGTATCATTATTTTCTTTTCGAGTATTCATTAATATCAAATTATCACAATATATATTATAAATTAATATATTAAAATATTTCAATCATTTTTAATTTCACTATGTTTCAAAATTCAATTCTTTAGCAACTAAGCAATTGGCAATAACAATCCTTGAAATTTAATTAATACAAAAAATTTCATACATTTTAATTAATTTCAATTATTTTTAAATTTTAATATTTTTCATTTATTTTGTTTAGCTTCACTTTTTACCTTTTAATTTTTATCTTGTCTCTCTTTTGCTAGGTATCTTACTTAAAGAATATGGCTTCTGCAAGTAAAAAGAGTGGTGGCAAACCAAGAGATCTTTGCTGGAAACATGGAACACCAGGTGCAGTGCGAGGAGAGGTTATTTGCAACCATTGCACAGAGTCTTATTTTGGTGGCATAAATCGGCTCAAATACCACCTTGCACGAATCCCTTGCCGAGATGTTACACCATGTAAAGAGGCACCCGAAGAGGTTGAGATGGAGGCCAAAGCACTCTTTGCAGCATTTGACCAAAGGAAGGAAAGTAAAAAGAGAGCAGCAGAGGCGATGGCAGCCCCATATGCAGATTTCAGTTCTACAGGGTCACAGAGGACTATGGGAGGCTCTTCTTCTCTTGGGCCACGGATACGAGGATCGGGAATTGGAAGTGTGGGCAACCTCAGTTTTAGTTTTTTTGTTCCACGTAATACTCCTGGTGCACAACCTTGATTGGAAGGTACTTCTTGGAATAAAGAGTTGCAAAATGAGGCGAAGTTGGCATGTGCTAAATTTGGGTTCTACAACAATATTCCGTTCAATGTTGCTTCTAGTCCTTATTGGGAAGGGTTGGTCACTGCATTGACCGTGGCAGGTAAGGGGTTCAAGGCCCCAAGTCGTTATGAATTGAGTGGGCTATTATTGCAGAATGAGGTCCAAAACACACACAAACTAGTGGAGGAACATAGGAGAAGTTGGGAAAAGAATGGCTGCACCATTATATCTGATGGGTGGACGAATGGCAGAAATAGGACACTCATCAACTTTCTAGTGGCTTTAAGGGGACAATTCGTATTTCTAAAATCAGTTGATGCCTCCAATGAAACAAAAAATGTAGAGACCTTGTGCAACATGTTGGATGAGATGGTGATGGAAGTAGGAGTTCAAAATGTAATTCAAATTGTGACCGACAATGTAGCTGCATATGTGGCAGCTGATAAACTTCTATTGGCGAGGCATCCTACATTATTTTGGAGCCCTTGTGCTGCCCACTGTCTTGAATTGGTCCTTGAGGACATAGGGAAACTAAGTTGGGTGAAGAATGTGGTTGAAGATGGAAGGAATATCTCAAAGTTCATCTACAATCACAAATGGGTCCTAAGTCTTATGAGAGAGCACACTGATGGTAAGGATCTTGTGCGATCAGGAGTCACATGCTTTGCCACCAATTTCCTCACTTTGCAGAGTATTTTAGCTACATTGCCCAACCTCAAGCACATGTTTGTGAGTGAAAAATGGTTGGAGAGTCCTTATTCCAAGAAGCCTGAAGCAAATAAAGTCAAGAAGACCATTTTTGATGATAGATTTGCCAAACAAATGGAGGAGATCATCAATGTAAGTTTTCAAACTTTGATTGATTTAGTTTTTTGCTTTCTAATATTACAACTTGCTGATTTTGTTAATTTTTTTATATTTTAGGTGTCAGAACCGTTGGTTAGAGTTCTACGATTGGTGGATAGGGATAAAAGCCCCATGGGGTATCTATATGAGGCCATGGATAAGGCCAAAGAGGCAATTCACCATTTATATGGGTAAAACAAGACCAAATATGAACCCATATGGTGCATAATAGATCGGAGGTGGAACTGACAACTCCACCAACATATTCATGCTGCTGCCCACTTTTTGAACCCCAAGTTTTATTTCTCTCCTAGTTTCGAAGAAGATGTAGAGGTTCTTGTTGGCCTCAACACATGTATTGAGAGATTGGTTAGTGATGATGAGCTTCGAGATCTCATACTTAATGAGATACAAAGCTATAAAAAGGTTGAAGGGCCATTGTTTTCTTCCAAAGATTGCATTTGTAGGAGAGACACTCTACAGCCAGGTAACAAATTCATGTGTTTAATATTCTTTTACTATTTATGTTAATGTTTAAGTTTATTAAATCCTTACTAAGTTATAAATGACAATTCTTATCCTTGCAGATTTGTGGTGGGAAGATTATGGTGCCACAACGCCTAATCTTCGAAAGGTTGCCATTCGTATTTTATCTCAGCCTTGTCGTGCATCTGGTTGTGAGCGCAACTGGAGTGTCTTTGAGGCCATTCACACGAAGAAGCACAATCGGTTGACTCAAAATCACTTGAATGACCCTGTCTACGTTCGGTACAACCTTCGGTTGCATGAGAAGAAGGTACAAGGGCAGAGTTCACATGAAGCACTTGACCTTGATGACATTGATCCATTCTCAGATTGGATTGCTGAGCCTGATGAGGTTAATGTGGAACCATGGATAAGTGATGATGAGTTCGCTGAGATGGAGAGGGAGGTAGAGGAAGCTGAATGGGAAGCAGAGGTGGCAGCATATGAGGAGCAAGAAGGCGACCTTGGTCAATCAGTAGAGGTTTCTTCACACACATAGCTTGATCCTATCCCTATGGATGAGGCACCTGTCGACGCACCTGTTGAGGCTCCTATTGAGAACACTACAACTATACCATCTACTTCAGCACCACCCACACAACAGTGACAAAAGCTTTTGAGTTTCAGTTGAAGAAGAAATTTAGGATAGATAATTTTTATTGATATTGAAACTTGAAGTTGATATGTATTGAGAAGTTGAACTTGTTTTTTGGTCTATGATACATTGATGATTGATATGTATTAAGGTTTTAAACTCTAATTTTGATTTATATATGATGAAATCAGTTGATACATTGATGATTGATATGTATTAGACTCTAATTTTGATTTATATATGATGAAATCAGTAATATGTTCTAAAAATTAGTTTATATGTGTGTTTTTAAAGAATATTTTGAAAAAATTATGTATTTTCAAATGTTTGATAAATTTGCCAAGTTATTGCCGAGTTTTTCCCCAGGTTATTGCCGAGTCCTGAGTTTTTAAATTTTTTGGGTCTGCCGAGTTATTGCTGAGCCTGAGTTTTTCAACTATGGTGTGGGCTATAGACAAGTTAGATCCACGAGTAGGATGAATAGAATAATAATTTTGGAAAGAAGGTTGTAAATTGGATTAAAGTTTTCTTATCTCCATTTGGTCTGGTATATATAGTTTATTTAGAAGTGATTATTTATTCATCTTAGACATTTTAAGGGTCCAATATTGAATTGAATAACTTGGTAGAGTAGGGATCAATATTTTATTAAGCTAGCATTTGCATATAATTATGTATATAATGTATTTTAAGTGGCAACATTAACTAAAAAGGTTACAAGTGTCATTATTGTTATGAGAATTGTTCATGCTAGAAGCAAGATTGTACTATGAATAAGAGTCTTCCGAAGAATGTTGTAGTATGCTATGATTATGATATTGATATAGTTGAATCATGTTGTAGTAGGACATCTCCATAGAGCCATTTGAGGCCTTGCATAATTATTGCATTAAAATCACATTTTGATTACTTATGTCCTATGTTTGAATAAGTTCAAACTTATGTTGATTATGATGATATTTGTATTCTTATGTATGATTTGGTTCTGATAGTATTAGCTAATTGTTTAGTATGAATTGGGTGTTTTTGGCGTAATAACTAACACCTTTGGAGTGTAAGTTTGTATGGACAGCTATGCACACTAGGTGATGAGTGCTCTTCAAATTAGGAGGGGAAACTCCCTCTTTTGCTGGTATATGTTCTAAAAGTAAAGTAAAGTAAACCTATCTTTTTCGACTCAGCTGGAAGAGGCACAAGGTTAAGGAAACCAAGGACGTTTGTTACATCCCTCTAATTAGGTCAAGCTCGTGTCAATGAAATTTTGTTGGTCGTTATGGTAGTTACGGACAATTAAATTCGTGAGGCAATCAAATTGAGAATAAGATAATGATTTTTATGTGGGATCATAATGGAAATACTTTTCTCTTACTGTGTAATATGAATGATTATTTAAATATGTTGGGAATTTCTTTTACTCACTAGAAATGAGTTAGGAGTAAATTTGTGATGCGCATATTATTTAAATGATAAGAACGTTCTAACCACAATTTCCGTGTCAGGGGATGCAGGTTCGTCAATGTCGAAAGAAAAAGAAATATCATCCGGGAGAGGGCTTGATTATCAAGGGCCATTTTACCAATTTCTCTGAGCCGGCGTAAGATCAATGTGTCGAAATCATACCTTGGCCTTTATCAAAAAAAAATAAAAAGAAAATTAAACCCATATTTTCTTTTATTCATTAAATAATTATCGAGTCAAAATTCCTTAAAAGTGTATATTTTTATATTAGGCTCGAGTCTAAAATTAAAATCAAACTTCTAACAAAAACTTAAGTCTTGAATTCTTTTGATGTCGAGTTTCTTTTACTGCGTGGGGGTGGAATGTCATTTTGGCTTAGTGGGAAAATTAATTGAGAGAGAGTGGTGGCGTGGGGAGTTACTCTCGCCATTTCGTGCCTTGGAGTAATGGATGGAGAGAAGCCATGCAGCCGCGATGGCTACTAATGGCTCAATCCTTCTCTTTTTCGGGGGTTCTTGGTTTTACCAAGTTGGGTTTTCTTCTTCCTTTGGTTGCGGAGGTGCGAAGGGTATTTCGGGGAGGGATTTCATTGCAGAGGGATTTTCCTCTTCATCTCGGAAGAATCGTTCTTGGGACACAGCCTTACCGCGTTGGGACCTCCAGAGCCGTGAACCCGCAAGTGCTGGAACCGTCCCTAGCTACCTCTGTTTGGCTTGATACCTGGACTTTCTCGTTGAGGCAAGCCTCGATGCTGATAGCGTCATTTGCATCAGAAGGCGTCTAAGGACTGCCGGTCAGATTCCTATCAGGCACGTAGCTATTTCTTGTTACTCACAATGATGTTCTTTCCTTATTCTGTGCTTTTCCAAGAGAAATTCTGTATCGAATTCTTTCTTGTTCATCATCTCGTTCAAACGACTTCTTGAGTATAGTTTTTTGGATTCAAATGTTCCTCGAAAATAACACTAATGGTAGTTGGAGTCTTCTGCATGTATCTCGGTGGCAAGAATGCCTTTCTGAATGTAATCTCTTGTTTACCGATTGATTTTTTCTCTTGAATCTAATTTGGGTAGTGTTGTGACCTTTTCACACATCACCTCATTCTAGATGGGGACCCCCTAATCTTTGCTCCTTTTTGGTCTTTTGGCTTTCGTTTTGCATCTCTCTGATCTTTTTGTCCTTTCGGGGATGTCCCTATCTTTGACCTGATTTGGAATTTTGGTTGTCTGTGAAATTAAGGGCTTTCATTCTTCAGGCTTAATTCAAGATAAATTGAGTTGACTAATCGACAACTGAGCTTAACATTGTTATCAAAAGGCTTCCAGCTGGTTCCCACCGAGTTTTCATTGAAATCGAACAACTTACTATTTTTAGTAAGTACCAAATATGAGGGCTTTTCCTCAGGATTTCGAGATTCTAATTGCTTCAGCACATCCGGGCAACTTCAGGGTGCCTACACATGAAATTTGAACAAATTCAGACAACTGGCTATTTTTAGCAGTTCAGCCTTTAGAGGCCATTTTCAGGGTTTAAACATATGATTTTCCAATACATGATTGGAGAATGGATCTGGGTTTTTCAAGACCTTCGCGATGGTATAACATGCAAACTGAGATGGTGACTTTCAACGGTATAGCCTTCAGAGGCTATTTTTAGGGTTTGAATGCAGAGTTTTTCAACGCATGTTCGAATATTCCTCATGGGTTTTTCGAGAGCTTCGCAACGATATGACATGCAAGTGGAGGGGATCAATTTTCAAGGACTTACTATTTTTAGCCAGCGCGTGCATGCAGACCAGTTTTTTGGGTTTTTTTGGGTTTTTTGAGATCCCACGGGCACTGTGACATGCAAACTCATCCGACATCAAATAGATCACTTTTCAGACATTTACTATAAATAGCAGTTTCACTCCAGCAGCTACCCAGCACTTCGGTTTAGCAAGCAGAATGGCATGCAACAAAAATCAAGTCAAACGGAGACCGTTCAGGGCACATGCAAGTCATATTAGGGTTTCAAACTTCGATGCCTCAAAAGTACGGTAAAAAGCCAGAATTTCGGAAAACGAAGATATCCCATCACGATCAGCATCCTTCTGGCAATCTACTGGTGAAATTTGGGCATAATCTGAGCACTTACTATTTATAGTAAGTCGTCTCTAGAACAGGGCTATAAATAGCAGGTCAGCACGAGAGGCAAGTGTGAACAGGTTCGCCAAGCGATGAGGACCATGCGGTGAAAATTTCAAGTCAAACAGAGCTGTAGAAGTCAAGAAATTTTAGGGTTTGCTAAAAATAATAGGGTGGCTAAAAATAGCAAATGATCTCGGGCAACAGGTATAAAAAAGGGTAGCAAAGTCACAAGAAGCATAATCACGCCAGCTCCAGTTTCAGAATAGAGGAAAAGCTTTGGGGATTCACACTCTAGAATTTACTAAAAATAGAGGGCAAAGGTAGCTGAGGCGTTTAAGAAATTTCCAAGTCTACAAATGGAAACTGGCAAAAGGAAGTATGAAATGCGCCTAGCTTGCAGGAATGAAGGCTGGCATCAAAAATGTCTAAGTATTAAGAATTCCTCCTCATAGGCTAGAATGCGCCCAAGGGGAATGAGCAAGCATGAAAAGTTCCTAAGGGTTAAAAATTGCAGCTCCCACCTCTATATGTGCCGTAGTCATGGAGTAGGCAAGGAGGTAAAATTTCCAAGTGATGAAGAATGGAAGTAGACACATGAAAATGCGCCCAAGATGAGAAGGCAAGCTAGAGGCGTGAGAAATTTTCTAAGGCTGAAAAACAAATGCATGGAGTGGTAAATGCGCCCAAGAGGGAAAGTGTTTAAAAATATTCTAAGTGTTTGAAAAGTTCCTCCTCCACCTCTTAAATGTGCCCAGCAAAGGAAGTAAGCATAAAGGAAAAATTCTAAGTGCTAAAATGGAAGTTGCACACATGAAATGCGCCCTCACTTGTAAATGTTCCTCTAGCACACATCAAATGCGCCCCACAAGGTTTGAAAGGTGAATGGCATGGGAATGTCCTTCACACCACATGAAATGCGCCCACTAATTCCTTCACCCTATGCTAAACGCGCCCCAAGGTGGAGAAGGCAAGAAGGAAAACACTAAGGCAAACAAGTTCCTTCATGCATGGTGAAATGCGCCCTCATATGGAAGTCTACATGCTCAAATGCGCCCTCAAGGGGTTGAAAAGGGAAGTCAACTAGGCTAAATGCGCCTAAGGCAAGGAGTTCCCCCTCATGGGCACAAATGAGCCTTCAAATGGAAGTGGTATAGGTAAAATGTGCCTAAGGTATGAGCAAAATGTTGAAAATAATTCTAAGTGTGAAATTCCTCCTCCACCTAGGAAATGCACCCAAGATGAAAGGATGTTAAAAAAATAATTCTAAGGCATTGAAATTTCTTGAGGACCCCTCAAATGCGCCCATCATAAGGAGGTTAGGCTGGAAATATCCTAAGGCGTGGAAAGTGAGAGCCCACCATGGAAAATGCGCCCTAACAGAGAGGATATCCAGGAATATTTCTAAGGCTTGGCGAAAAAAGAAGTGAAAGCTCCCTAGGTAAAATATGCCCAAGCCTAGAAGAGATGATACCAAGAAGGGAAAAATGCTAAGGCATGAAGAGTTGAAGTAGGCACATGAATATGCGCCCAAGGGAGATATGAAGACAAGGTAAAGCTATGTGTTATGAAGTGCGCCCAAGGTAAGTTAATTAAATTAAAAAGTTTCTAAGGCATTGAAAGGTGAAATTAGAAAATATGCCTAAGGGAGGTGAAGTTTGAAATTTCCAAAAAATAGATGAAATGCGCCCAGAGACAGGAGAGAATTTCTTCAGGAAAACAGGAAAATGCCAAGGCACGAAAAATGAAGACTGCAGGTGTGAAGTGCGCCCAAGATTGAAAATGAATGAACCTTAGCAATTTTTATTATTTTTCAAAAATAATAAAAATTAAATGTACCCCTTCGTCTGGATACACATGAAAACAATGAAGTTTTGAAGGGAAATTTCTTCTGGGTATTGGACATTTCCGACTGGGTGATGATTTAAATTTCTTCCACACCTTGCTCGTGTTGTTTCGATGAAGATTTTAGCCTCGCACCCATTTAACAAACTTCCCAAGGCTCAAATAGATAAATTTTCTACGGCATGGAAAAAGAAAGCAGAGGGGGTCAAATGCACTCAAGCTCAAGACGAGTGGAATTTTATCTAAGTCATCAAGCTCCTAAAGGCAAGTGAATGAAATTGCTAAGACAGGAGGATGAATACATCAAGATGGCATGCGCCCTAGCACGCAGATGTTGATAAGCTATGAGGATTTGCTAGAAAATGATGAATTTTATCAAAGGTCAAGCAAACCTTGGAAGTCAGAACATGGAAACTAGGTAAGGTAGGTGAGTTTATATTATAAGTGTTATGATTCTCTTCTTTCCGTTTTGCAGGATGAACACCGGAACCAGAGCGTGAGGACTTGAGGAGATGAAGCTGGACAATGTTATAACTTTGGAAAGGAAAACGACAGTGAAGATTTGTCCAAGGCATTAAGGACGTGGTGCAAAAGAGGCAAATGCGCCCAAGGCAGTGGGCTAGAGAAATATGAAAATTACAAGGAAGAAGTGCATCCAAGAATTAAGTAGGAGGGCTTAACGGAGAAAACATTTTGCAAGGAGGATTTGAACTAAGTGTTGTTGTATGCTCACCTCCTCCTAGCGCAGCAGAATTGGCAGAGGCGAACAGTGGGAATGCATTTCTAGACGAGAATCTTCTAGAAGAAGATAGTGGGCATTAATTGCTCATTGTGGTTCTTGTAGAGGAGTGGAGAATATTTTGTGCATTTATTGCCCCACTCTTCTCTATGGCAGTTTTTAGGGCACAAACCCTAATTAGGGCATATGTGGCTCGATTTGAGCCCTTCTTTGTAATTGAATCTAAGCCGTCCGCTAGACTGGGCCAACTATAAAAGGGGCATCCCCCTTCATTTGTAATTGATTAGATTAGATCAAGAAGTCAGAGAGTAGAGAAGATAGAAGTTAGAATAGATAGAAAGATAGTTTAGAAGTTAGCTTAGTTGAAAAGGAAAGAAAACTTTCCCTTTGAAAGTTTTGTAAAGGGTTGTTGTGAAAGACTCTCATAATATAAGGATTTTCATTGATTGGTGATTTTATCTTGCATTGTGGGCAGTTGATGAGACTTTTTCGTCTTTCCGATTCAAGTAGAGTAGAGTAAAGTAGACTTTTTTTTTATGCAAGTAGCTGTTAATTGTGGAATGTGGTGTTGGTTTGGACAAATCTTCCTTTATCCATACCACTAGCGGGCTTGCTGACGGTAAGTTTGCCCTGCGTGGTCAACTGGAATATTGGTACCTAACTTCGGTTGTGACTCGTGTGTTCACTTGCATCGTTGTGAAGGAGTGCGCATGTTGGGCCACAATTTGAACATCCTATCCATCCTTTGAAGATTGCACCAACTTTGTCAGAGTTGTCCGAAGGGGAGACGAAACAAAGTTTGGTTTGAAGATTGTCGGAGTCCGTCCTCGCATTCCACTCTTTAGAAGCAAATTGTAGAATCCTACCCCTATTCCTTTTCAATTCAGTATTTTCTCGGTTAACTTAGGAATCAAAGCCTCATTGTCAAATCATTCATGTCTTAACCGCTTCACAAAGTTGAACAACTACGTAAGTCCCTTGGAATACCCAACATATTCACATCAACCAACTGAGTCTATTCGCGATAAAAGGAACCTTGGAGTTGAACGCATGAACTTTCTCGCAATCTTAGCATGCGGAATACTTTGATCAAGAGAGAATAGAGTGACCGTTGGACATTTTATTCTGTGTTGGTGTTGTCATAAAAAACACGTCAACAGGTAGGAACGAATGCATCCATGAGTGTTTTGTATCTGCATTGGGTCTAATTACTGGTGAAGCCCTGTTATCCTAACTGCGAATCTCATGGGTAATGTAGACATAGTTTAATGGAATCTGAACTTATGTTATAAAATGGTTTAAGCGGTCTGTCTCCTTGATCCCATTAGCTGAGTTAGTCACCGCCCGTGGTTGCAAAACTGTTAACTGTGTATGGACCACCTTTCCGAGTTTATATTATCTTCTGAGTTGCCTTCCCCTGGCAGTACCAAAGTATCAGTCTCCAACTCTTACCCTTGGCCTATTATACGAAGACTTCAGTCTTGAGAAGCTTAATGTGGTCGATCCATGAAATTAGGGAGAGGTTAACCTTAAAAACTGAGCGTAGCAGCAAAAGCCATAACTGAGTTTAACTGCTCTGTCTGTACAAAATGGGGAAACAACTTCAGGTAAGGAACCCTTAGAATAAGGTAACTTTTGTAATAAATAAATGGAAAGGAAAATTGTAATGCCGAGTAAGGGTGAAGGTGCT
Source organism: Sequoiadendron giganteum (assembly GCA_007115665.2). NCBI lineage: Eukaryota > Viridiplantae > Streptophyta > Pinopsida > Cupressales > Cupressaceae > Sequoiadendron > Sequoiadendron giganteum. Next base: position 364,837,118 of record CM021109.1, read on the forward strand.
GACGGCACAGGAGTGCCATATCTCCCTAACAAAACCTTGGCCAAGGTATGATGCCGGTTAGGCATAGGTCAGCCACCATGAACCGGATACACTTAAGGTCAGAATGGTCCTTTCGAATAGGGGATACCTACAGAGAAAGGATCGGCCAACAGTGTAGGTTCATGGCACCAGACTCAGAAGGGCACATTGGTAAATTGATCCAAGATAATTACCCTCTTGAAGGGACGGGTTCTTCAGTTGAAGAACACGGGAGGCCAGCAGGCCTTTGGTTGGGCAGTAAAGCCCCGAATGATATATCCTTTCCTGGATGGCAGAGAATCCAACTCGAGTGAATCAACTTCCTTGCTGTACTTTTTGAACCCTTATCTCATGTTTCTTTTAATGAAAATGCCTTAGCATGTTACTTGCCAGTTGTCAGAACAAATCTTTTATCAAAGCAAAGGAGTTAGTTAGTTAAGTTGGTTATAATTGTTAGTTGATTTAATTGATGTTATTTATCTTTCAGCTGAAATGATGAATTTATTTAATTGAATACAGTATCAATCGGATTATATTTCTTTCTTCATTCAAAACTAGTTTCTTCTTCAGCTGCAAATTAATTAGTTGGTTATTCAAAACTGTAGATTAGTTAGGTTTTAACATATGGTATCAGAGCTACTAGGTTCAACACTGAACCTCGGGCTCATTATGCAACCTAGAAAACTAAAATCTATCCCTTGGTGTTTTTCCAGGATGTGGACACGGAAAACACCTCGAAAGAAAGTCCAAGATCCGGTATCTCGGCGGCTATGGAAAATCAGACTCCAGTATGATTATTCCAAATGCTCGATGCCTGCGGACTCGGAAACCATGGCTGAAGCGCTAGGAAGACTTCGGCGTGAAAGAAGGAAGTGGACACCTTCCAGTAAGGAAGCCGTTAAAGCCGCTATCCTTGCTGAAATAGAGCAACCCTACACCTTGAACCTAAGAGGAATTGTAAACAAACTTCCGAAATCCTTGGAAAATGGGAACCAACCTCTAAGATGGGACCCCGAATTGCTTGTAATAGAAACCTATCGCAGGAAGTGAAAGATGCTTTTGGGTAGCAATTTTGTAATCAAACCTAACTGCTGCTTGTGACTCATCCTCATAAACAACTATAGGATCTAACTGGACGTCTACTCCAAGTCCTCTCTGTTTATCATCTCATCTAGGAATTTATCGATGGTATCATCATCTAGCACTCTAACGCTGCCCACAATGATCAACTGTCTGTCTAACTCCTTATCTCCATCCTGGATTTCCCTCTGACTGTCTCTAACCTCTGTCGTCACCTTCTTTAAACTGATGGTCAACATTGAGAATTCCTCCAACTTGGACGCCTTTGGGTCTCCACCTAGGTTACCACGAACTAGCTCTTCGAACTCACCCTGAACTGCCTCCAACTCGGCGTATGTACCATCCTCACACCGATAATGACATGGGATCTGGGTGATGTATTCGCAAATAAATTGAAGAGTTGTAGCAACCTTCTCCTGAATCACGTCCATCTTAGCAGAAATTGTCATACGTTTCCACTTTGCAAAGATACAACTCTTTCCAAGTGAAAACCTTCCTTTTATCTTCTGCTGCTTCAATGGCGTCATAGGCAACTGCAAGCTGTGATATAAGAATCAGATCCTTCGGCTTACGCTCAGCTATGAAGATCTCGAGCTCCTGAATCCTCTGGCGAAGACTATGTGCGTCAAACCTCAACTGATACAGCTCTATAAGGAGGTGTCGACCAGTAATGATGAAGTCCTCAATCCAAGTATCTAAAAGCTTTCCTCGATTAACCAAGTAGCAAATCCTCTGCTGATTTGCGGCGATCTCTCGAAGCTGCGGGAGTAAAGGTGCTTGTCCTTCGTTTCCATGAAGTAAACTCGAGATGTACATGCGGAGTTGCCTGACTTCAGCCTTGAGTGCTGCCTTATCTTCACCGTCCTTCATGACACGTTCCTCCAGATTACTCGCGACGACCCTGAATAGGCTCACGTTGGTGTGTCGAGTACTCTTACCTAGATTTGCTTTGACGAAGGTAAAGTCACCAACATCAACTTCATCTAGGTTCTTGCCTTCTAGAGGTATAGCAACCTCTATGATGATTTCGGCTTCAAGATTCTTCTCAATGTTGACCTGCTTTTTGGCCCTCTTATTCAACCTGTTCTGATAAGGTTCACCGAACTCAGACAAGTCAAGTTCATATAAAGGCATACGCCTTTCTCTTCCCAATGAACTCTCGAGCCAAGATGAATAAGCAACACTATCCTCTCGAGGAGGAGCTGGTTCTGCTGTGTCAGCCACTGGCAGATCCACTGGTATGAAACTCTCATGTACTGGAGATTGAAGCTTGAAATCAATGTCTATAGGAGATGGTTACGATGAGAAAGGTGGACCTGGAGATAATGAACCAGCCTCAACCTGTATCACCGGTTTTGCTGGAACTACTGGCTTTGTTGGAAGTACTGGCTCTCTTTCTACCTGTTTCCTCTTGGTGATGCTCTTCCCTTTTGAATTCACTCCAATCTTAACACCTTCAGGCGGCTTCAAGATAACCTTAACTCGAGGCTTCACCCTAGAAGTAGAAGGCAAAGAAGAAATCACTACTGGCGGCTTTGCAACTAGAATCACCCTTCGCTTCCGCTTGCTCTCAAGGAAGTACATGCTTGTTTTAATAACTGACCTGGACAAGTCCTTTACTGAAGTATTCACCGGGACATACCAATCAGGTTGTCGAAGTGGCTGGCGAGCGACTTGGTCTTTAATGAATGAATTGAGAAGTATCTCGCCATCATCATCAAGCAAACCCTCCACATCCTCTGACATGAAATCAACAATCTATGGGAGAGTAAGCCTACAATAATAACGGCGACGCAGCTCAAAGTCATCCTCATAGTTGACCCAAATGTCCTCAAGCGCTGCCGAATGTGAAATGTTTCGCTCCAACCTTGTTGAATAATGACCCAACGGATCATAGGTACGCCTTTGAGGAAAACACTCAAGCCGGAGTTTCTCTAACTCGTTCGCCATTAGCTTGCAATCGACAACTGTCTTGCACTTGTAAATATCCAATCCAAAAGGATAGGTGAAAGCTGGCTTGTGTCGATTGCGAAGGAAAGTGTGAACCTCGTGTGCCTGTCTCATAAACTCCATAAAAAAAACCTTGTTCGACGGGTACCTCGGTAGCATCAAAGGCTCTCCTGTATATCCATACACCCGGATATATGTGAAAGTAGGGAATTGGATGAACCAATCCACCCAACTCTCCATTGCTGATTTAGCCTCTGAGGAAATTCTAACATGCATCTCGTTGTCTAAATCTCTGACTATCCTCATAAGAAAGTGATCATTCACTGCTCTAAAGTCTTGTTCAGCTTTCGAAAACTCCAACTAAGAGTAGTATTCGTGCACTTGTTGAATGCCCAAAACTCCATTGGTCTTTAATAGTCTAAAGCTGCCTTGAAATACAACCAAGTAAACTAGAAAGGTCACAATGTGGAATTCGTGCATCTTAAGGAACTCTATAATCTGCCGGTGAAGACACTCACTGATAAACATTGCCCAGTCAAAGGTTTCTTTCTTATCAATCACTCGAGAGATGAGGTAGAACATCCATGGTCGGAAAACACTTGCATCTTCTTGACCTACTAACCAGTTGAGTAAAGTTATTAAAATGGCGATCTCATCCTTGAACTCACCATGCCCAATTTTCTTTGGTATGTTGGTTTTCTAAACTTTTAACCATCGCTGAGCTACTTTCTTCTGCAATCTGTCTTTTTCCTCCTCCCATATTCTGTCACAATCTGGAATTGATACTGCAAAATGATCTGAGCGTGGAGAAATAGAAAATCATTTTTCTACATCCCTCGATTTAAGGCTACAAACGACCCTTCCATCAATCGACCTAATTTGTCTAGTAGACGAGTCATAATGCTTGGCACAAGCAAGTACGAACTCAAGGTCAAAGACTGAGATGGGAATGGATGCCGCTGCAAGTATCCTTGAACGCTCAAGGTTCCTAATTGTAGTATTGCTGGTACCCTCCAATGTATTCAGATTGATGACGGGATAAACATGACTCAAGTCAGTATCAGTAGTTTTCAGAAAATTATGAAGAAAGACCTATTTGGCCTTATAATCTATGGGATTGTACTGCATTATGAAAAACTAGATTATTGACTGTAAAGTCGGGTATGTTCGGACAACTTTGGAAAAGGTTGAAAAAGCTCGAGGATAGGCTAAAAATAGCAAGTGGAAGTGAATTTTTTCGGAAAAATTCTGAGATATGAGTTTTGGGTAGAATTAATCTGTAATACAACCCAGATCATTAGAATTGCAAAAAAATGTGATTTAGGCTTGCATGCAAAAGGTTTTTTGTTGAGATTTTGAACTGGCAATTATGGGCATTGGGGGCAATTTTTCCTGCAAAAATCTGGAACATGGGTTTCGTGTAGAATTGAATTCTAAGATAACCCAATTTGACAGATTTGCGAAAAAACGTGTTTTAAGCCCACATGCAAATAAAATTCTGGAAAAAAGCACAGTGCTCTAGAATAGAGACAGCGAGGCAATTTTCACAAAATAATCTAAGACATGGGTATTGTCGTTGATGCTGAAATAATCGAACCCAAATGATGCTTTTCTGAAAATTTTGCCGTTTTCTTTGACATGCGGAGAAAATCTAAGACGAGAATAGAGGAAATAAGACAGAAGAATAGAAGTTTTTATGTTTTGTATTAATCTTCTTTTGTAGAAATTCGCCTATGCTTGAAGTAGATCTGATGAAACTTGCATGCAAATGGAAAACAAAGTCTGAAATATTCTTCACCCGAACATTCTGAATCTGTAGCTACGAAGAACACTGAAATCTGACACCTGTAGCACCTTCAAATCATTTTCATGCTCAAGAAAAGATGTTTTTCATCAGGTCACAATGAGAAATAATGGATGCCATAGGTAAAATATATAAGAATATATCCTCTAAGGCATGTCAAATGCATGCTATGCCTTGGAAATGGCGCTTAGACTTCAACTGGACCTTCAAAACTCACGCATGGCCTATAATTGGCTTCAAAATCAGTTAACTAAATGAAGAATAAACCCTAATTAGGGCGCGACCTTGAAAAGCTCAGTTAACTGTTGCATGCAAACTAATTTCAGCCAGTTACAGACTAAAAATAGGCTCTAGAAGAAGTCGACTTGGAAAGAGCTGAACTGAAGATTTATTTTCAGTTAACTGCTTCACCTCTCATGCGCACTTCTATTCTTGAGTTCAAAAGTCAACCTTTGACTTTAGGCGTCCTTTCTAAACTAACGACATTTTTCTGAAAATTTCAATTTGAAAACCTCTTCGGAGCTCACCTTTGACCACTGATTCTGATTGACTGCCATGTCGGATTAATTGGCTGACAATTTCATTGAAGAGCAGGATCAAATTTGACAAAAAAACTCATTGAGGTGTGAAACCCAAATTCATCCATCTAAGGCTTCAAAATGAAGGGCGCCCCTGGGCTCCAGGGGCGCTTTTTGACCTCAGACTTTGAAAACTTTCAAGCATTTTCCATCATTTTCATTGTGAATTTGACCTCACTTCACTTTACGTTTCCCGGTGTCTGGCAAAACTTCAGAGTAAGCTGACTGGCTCACTGCGGAGCAGACTAAATTTTGAACAAGAGCTCTTGGAGAGCACTTCCCGTAAAAACATCATTTGACCTTAAAAACATGGACGCCCTTGGCCTCCAGGGGCACTTTTTCCTCCTAGACTTGGCCATTTTCACAACTGGCTAAAATCCACTAAATCCCCGGCTGCAGGCTGCTGAGACATCCTCTAACTCGGGTGGGACATACAACGGAAAGCTGGAACCAACACGGACAGGATGAGCACTTGAAATCATCAAACAGACTGAATTCAAGGCACCAAAACCTTGGGCGCTCCTGGTCTCCAGCGACACTTTTGACATTTCTGAATAATTCTAATCATGTCTAGAACCTCAAGTTTGACCTTTGACCACGATAACATGACAACTCTGATTCACCTGTTGACAGATGCGTTGCGAAGCTAGATCAAGACGGAAATAAACCTCCTAGGGGTCACTTGATCAGAAAAATTCATCTGAAGCTCCATAAAGATGGGCACCCCTAGCTAAGAGGCACGCTTTTTCACTCCAGACTTAGTTTCAATTTCCCTTGTTTTGCGTTCAATCTCCAGTTTCAGGTGATATACTGATCCGTTGGACTGGTTGGCTAGGTCATTGCGAAGCTAACAAGATTCCAGAGAAGACATCTTGGAAGAGAGAAGTCACAAAAAGTTGATCTAGGCCTCCAAAATGAAGGGCGCCCCTAGCTCAGAGTTGCGCTTTTTATTCCAGAGTTGGCCATTTTTACAACATCTTCACCTCGTCGAAAAACCCCTCCGAGATGAAGTAACTTTTTGGACAAAATTCACCATAGAAACATCACCGAAGCGTTTTGAGCTTAGCTTTCAACACCTGGCACCTGGCCATCTATCATTGATGAGCTCAGAAAACCTAACTTCTCACTTGAAAAAAAGAAAACTACCCACTAGGCTTAAACTGAGTTTTAACTGAATCTGACTTCACCATTGTGAACATGAAGCAAAATAAGCCAATCAAAACAAATTTCAATCAATTCTGACAAGTTTCAATTTTTAGGGTTTTTGATCTAAAAATAGGGGTCCAGAAACCCTAATTTTCAATTTTTCCAAATTTTGCGAGTATCTCCGTGGCATCACACTGACTCAAAGCCCATACTTGATTTGCCCAAAAACTATGTTTTGACATCATTGTAACAAGGTTTAGACCATTTTAAGCAAAATGCCTTAATGAAGCAAAAAATTTGGTTTGGGTACAACAGGTGTCAACTTGACTTTTAATTAATAAATTGAATATAAGAGGTAATTAGGGTTGGTTGAGCGAAATTTATATACATATTCAACTCCATATCATATTAGTATTAGCATGAGATGATAGGTAATTATCATATATGTTGGCATTAATAAATGTAGTATTTCATTCTTTGACGGAAATTCTTAATGCTTGTGCACTCCCACATTGGGGTATATGTGATTAATAATATTTGCAAGCTGGGAAATTCTTTCTAGACATAATTATGTTGGGCAAGTAAGCATGGGAAATTAGGCATATGCCCTTAAAACTATTATATCTTTCAATCTTATTGTGGCTTTTCATTCTTAGCTGATAGTTGTAAATATGTTATAAAGAACTAGTTGACCCCTTACTTTTCTTAACATGTGTGCATGTGAGGAGTTGAATTGGAAATTACTCCAACAATCTAAGTAGGAAGAGTTATACGTTAATGGTCGCAATGTGATCATGCAAGTCTAGAGATAATTTATTATTAAGTGATAGGCCTAGCCCCTAGGTCAATGAGATGAACCTATAAGATATTCGAGATGTTCAAACTCGATTAAGAATAAAATGGGTGGAGTTTGATCCAAGACCTCAATATTCTTAAGGGGGAGTGATAGCAAAACCTTGATTATGGGAAACTTGTATGTAGGCATCCTTTGAGAGACCTTGTAAGGAGAACTACATGAGACTTTGATCCATTTGGAAGTAGGTACATAGGCAGTCCTTGGGCAAAGGATGCCTTTGTGACCTCAAGTCCAAAAGGGGAGGGTTCAGGAGGGATAACTCCAAGGGTTGGGGTTGTTCCTAATTGCTTTGACGTTTGCTTTTCTGTAAGCTTCAATTTGAGGCTGAAATGGGTATTAGATGGTTATGGATGAGCTAAGGAAATCGAATTTGTTTTTAATACATAATATGATTCTATATAGTAAGAGGAATGTGAAATGTGCTAGCCAATTTTTTTCACTTTTTTGACACATTAATTTCACCCATCAACGTTAGTGAAATCATAAACCAACTAAAGGGAACCCTTTCCTCTGATCAACCCAGATCCCAGTACGGGCAAGGTGAGAGCATACTCGAGAGGGGATCGTTTAACACAAGCTTAGACTGCTGGAAAGTACAATGAAAGAAAATAACAATCAACTCAACCACTTATTCAACGAGAGGACTAAAAATGAAAGTACATTGCTGAAAGTAAATATGCAACTCGACCACTTATTCAGCGGGAGTATGTTGATAGCTTAGTCGATCAACAATTGATGTTGTAATGCATTACAATAAATAAATAGGCGGCATGCCAACCTCTTCCACTTATTTAGCGGGTGATACAATGAAATGAAAACTGAAACCAAAGACTGAGATGAGGCCAGTCTCTTCCACAATCGTGGGAATTGCAAGAGCTAGGGAAGGAGAGAAATAATGCAGATAGTACTACTGTTCAGCTTACAATGAGATATATAGCCTGCCAAGAACATGTGATTAGAAGTCATTCATTGCTGTGATAATGTTAAGGGACTCTCTTAAACTCAACTTGACTTCCTAGACTCAATCCCACTCATAGGACGAATTCTCACAATCTGATATGACTGAACAATGACTGAAATTGCACAGACCAGGAACCTGCAACTTCAATAAAATACTCATATCTTGCTCAAAACTCAATCAATCGACATGAAGTAAAATGCATAAATTTCTAACATGGATGGCGACCAAGATGGAACACTGAAACCACCCCAAACAACTCACATTAATCTTGTATGGAAACCAAGACACTTCCAGAAAAGTATGGCCCCCAAGGAGGGGCGATTTTGCTTTATAAAATCCAACTTTTGGAAATAAAATCTGAAACTTGGTTGGAAGGGTCGCCCAAACCTGCCAATTACAAATAGCAATTACCCACAACCCAAATAAAATCACTCATAAACATCTAAGCAAAAACCCAGTTTAGCTACAGTCAAACCAGCAACTGCAAAACTGACTGAAATACAAGAAACTCAACTACAAAATGCAAGATAACTCCACTACAACCAATTCTCAACTAGTTGCTATCTTCCAAGCAAGAAGTTAAACCAAGCTAGGAGGTATGCATCCCTCGAAGCAATTCTGACACCATTCCGGCAGCATAACAATACTGAAGACATAAGATAATCCATGAAGAGAAGTAGCTTCCTTTTATAACCTGTGAAGAGCATCTCTAGAAACATCTAGAAGGTACGCCAAAACCAAGGAGTCAACACAATTCAAATTTCCAAGTTGACTCATCCCTCTCACCAAGTTGGCATCCCACTTCTTTAATGAAATATTTCATTTTTAAAACAAATATTACCTTCCTCAAGTTGGCGTCCCTTTTTCTCCATAGTCAACTTTATCAATTTGTAAATATTTCAATTAGCCCCCCTGATGAGGCGTCCACCCATGAAGACCACCTTTTTAAAAACAACTTAAAAGTCATCAAGCTAGGGCAAGGGACTTAATATTAAAATATAACATTATTTTAATTAAAATAACTTATCTCTCCAGGAAAAGCACCCAAGCGCCAAATCAAACACTGCCAACTGAACTGCTCGAAGAGGAAAGCCAAAAGTACCGATGCCAACAGGACCACTGCTAGAAATAGAATTTACTAAAAATAGTAAATTCGGGAAGTTGCTCAAAACAACATGCCAGCTATACTGTTGCGAAGCTCTCAGAAAACCCAGGACGAATCCACAAACACAACTCTGGAATTCCAAGGGCAACCTTTAGAAAAAGCTGAAACAATCTCCACAAAGATAGGAAACCCTAATTTCCACTTTCGAGTAGCCTACGGGTCTCCGGAATAGGCTAACGGTCATCTCCAAGATCACTGTTGAGAGGGGGACATTACAGAATGAAGTAAGAGATTGACTACTTTATAGTCGGTATTGATTATATGTATATGTTATGTAAAGGCCATCTCGTGTTGGTTCCATGTAACTTTTATGTGTTTGTGAAAATCAACTCCATATCTAGAGGTCTCCATGCATAAACCCATGGATTTGTTGATTGTGATATATTTATCTAGGTCACTTGACCCATATTGTGAATAATGTTGTGTATGACCACCCAAGCGTGAACCTCTAGGGTATTTGTGCAGTGGCAGGCTATTGGACCGTGCCAATGATCGATGTCTGGGCTACTGCTAGGAATTAGTTGGTATTCACCTGGTTCATGGAGGTGGATTGCTAGGAGCTATCTGGGATTTGACATGGTAAAGATTGCATGAGTAGTTACCCTACAGTGCGGGTAATAGTTTACGGAACTAACCGTTGTATCAAGAGGATTCACTAGTAGTCACCTATAACACAAGGGTGACAGGTGCCATGTGTTACCCAGGATTGCGAAGAAGATAGCTGACAATATCACTAAGGTCACAAGGTGGTATATGTCGAAAGTTGCTACTTTCTAGGTGGACAGACTTGTCATCAGTGGTCTATAGGCGATTGAAGTTGGAATCCATCGGGTTGGATAGTTTCACTACTTGTTGAAAGCCCTGGGATGGAGGATGTACCCACGGTGTAGTATGGGATGTATCGAATCCCCTTACCAATTGTCAGAATGTATACTTGTCCTTGTTGAGTTGAGGATGGACCCCCAGTGTAGTATGGGATGCACCGAATCCTCTACCCAATTGTGTGATGGTGCAGAAGACTGGAGGAAAGGATGAGACCCACGGTGTAGTGCACAATGCATCAATATTCTTTTCTATCTGGGATGCTTTATAGGCATGTGTTAGTCAACCAGTCACTGTGTATATGTGATGTATATTGGAGCTAGTTACTACATATATGTGATGTGTGCTAGAGCTAGTCATTGTATATTTGTGATGTATGTTGGAGCTAGTCACTATGTTGTACATGTGATATGCATATGAGCCAGACACGCTTGTACTTGTGATGTGTGTGAGCTATTCAGTATTCACTATTGCACTTATGATGTGTGTATGTGCTAGTCACTATTGTACTTGTGATGTGTATGAGCTAGTTACCTTGTATATGTGTGATGTATGCTTGAGACATTCATTATGTATGTGATCTTTGGATTATGGTATGATATGACCCCTATGTATTTGTGCATGTGTGTACACTAAGGATTGGTGATGTTAGGTATGAACCCAACACTTGATGGAAAAATTACTATCATTATATTATAATTGGCTAAGTTAATAGCTTATGGTTAATGAATAGTCATGGTTTAACAGTGAGATCATAGATCTCATGCAAGAGGAGAGAATGAACTCCCTCTAACATTGTTGGGCGAACTATGAAGCTTCTGATTTCTCATGAGGGGATACGTAGGCAGGGTCATCATTTTTTAGTTGTTTCAATCTCGTTTCTGATCTACAAGGCAGGTGAAATCCATTTTTGGGAATGCAGGTGCTCCCTTGTTCTTTATTTGCTATATTTGTGCTTTCTATTGCTGAAGCATACTGCAGATATTAACTGGTTGCCAGCAATAGGAAGCTAGATGAGTTTTAAAACAAAGACAACAAAAAATTGATTTTAGGATGACAAATGAGATCCTAGGTGGGATATGTAATAACCTAATAGGGAAGCATCCATGATATAACTTCTTGGCTAAACCTCTCCTAACTAACCAAAACAAGTACGCTATCCATGAATAGCCAATTTTTAGATGCACAAGGAAATAATCTACCAGATGAACCTTGCATACACCAGAAGATGCTTCTCCTTCAACCCCAGCATGCGTGACTTTTATTGAAATGTCTTCCACATAAAATGGACACATTTTTGTTATACTTCAAGGTTTACTCTTTGTGTATATATATCTATTGTGACATGACCAAACAAAATACTGCAGTATGATGCATTCCTAAATTTCAGAGTGTATTTAGGGTCATGAACTATTTAAGGTATATTTTTGGTAACCTAATTGAATGTATAAGTACCTAGCAGATTCATCCCTTGGTACAAACTGCGACCCGAAACTCCTCTACATGTTTTCATTTTACTGGCCAAATATACTATGAACCATAAACCATAACTAGTTTCTTACTAACTCGTCCTGTCTATATTGCCCTCCAAAATAGTAGACGTTTATTGCCTGGCCTCCACAATTCCATTTACAGTGGAGAGGATTTGTTGGTAATATCATTAGATAAACATGGTGTGATATATCTTGTATAATTACAACTTGGTATAACAATAAATTAAACAAGACATCAAATTTCTTGTAATAATCTTTATTATGCAAAACAATTTTACTGCTAGAACTATCAAAAGAGATGCTAGAGGAATCAAAAGCAGAAGATTTGGCTGTCCATTACCAATAGATTCCTCTGTATGATATTTCCACACAATGGTCTCCATCCTAGTAGCTTTTCCATGAAAATCACCATTAGTGATGGCTCTTATTATCTATTAAATGTTTATTCAGGTACAACTTTAAGGCTATAGCTCATTTTTCATACTGCTTTATTGAAGGGTATTATTCAGAAACTGTTAATATTAACATTGAATCTCATCTTATGAAATTTAAAAATCACTTTGGTGGCAATCTTGTAGAACGTTTGTACTTTATGGCATAAATTGTTCCAAAAAATTATTAGCTTAATTCATATTCTATATAGAATCATTAATAAGCATGTTCCTTTCAAAAGAGAAAAAATTCAAATTAGAGGTTGTAGGTTAACGATAGGATGGAATTAAATTAATCTTCTGGCTGTATGAATACCACAAATACAAGCAAGATAGAGCTTCAGCAAGCAATCAGACAAGGCATCTGCCACTTACTTGCATCTGTCCTCCCTGGCCACTAACCGTATCTATCATTTTAATATAAGAACCTTCTTCAACGGGCTCATAGACCTGAAAACTACAAAAACTTCACTATGCAAACAAAGAAATGTTGCAACATGTAACAATAGAAAAATAACACAGAACAATAAAGCATCAGAAAAATAAGAAATCATAGAAAATTTTCACAAGCAGACCTTCTCATAGTGAGTAAGTCGATTTTTGAAATCTTCCATTCCAGCTGCCAAATCAGGTCTGCTAAGAACATCAAGGATGTCAGTTTACTTAAAACTATTGAATGAACTAAATTTTAAGACTATGCAAAATTTTAAGCCTGCAAAGTAAGGAAAACAATGTGAATAAATTGCACTAAATAAGTATGTGACAACTCACTGATTTGCATAGTCTGGACTCTGGCAGATTTTTAAGCGAATGTTCTGCTCAATTATAGCCTGATCATTACATATGGTCTCTAAAAATATAATCTGTTTCGTCCCATTTGCAATACATCAGTTGAATTAGACCATACACTTAATATAGCCAAACTGCACATCAAAAGTCCAGACTAATCATAAGAAACTGAACTTAATTTTCCTTGCCATTGGCAGAAACATTATCTTATCCCAACACTATAACTAAGGCTGGCAAAAACTATCCACACTAATGCAGAAATAACACATCATTACTACACCTCTACATTCAGATCCAGTTGCTGACGTGTCATGAATTGTAAAGATAGAACTCTTATGCTTTAAGTATCCAATTGATAAAGAATGTGAAATTGATTAGCAAGTAGACATAATCTCTATCAGCAAAGATTCTCATAACACTTCAATTCCTGAGATATATGGATGAGTAGTATTTAGTAAAGTTTGTTGATGTTTCACGTCAAATCAATTTTTTATTTCTCTCCATCAACTGAATTTTCATCCTTGAGGAACCCAACATGTTTTCTCAAACTTTCCACTTCAATGGATTATGATGAATCTTGACATGATGTTAAAGAAAACCTGACTGTATTTCTATTGGTTTCTATCATGTCTCCTGTTTCCATTCTCTCAAGAAAAACCATGTTTTCATCCATTTGGTCAATTGAAAATTACACCCAGCAAAAGGAGAATTTGATATTTGTTCATTCAAATTTCCATCTTTTACCTAAGAACACTCAAGTACCAACAGAGCACAATAAGGCATGGGATATGGGGCTCAATGGGTGATAAAAATGATGAATTGTCCATTGAGATCAATGTGCAAGATGTAGAAAGAATCTTAATGAAACAACTGTTGTCAAGGCAGAGGAGGGAGAAAGCAGCATTACAGCTTCATGTTTTAAACAGATCCTGTTCAGTTTCATAGCTGGCAGAGGATTTCGATGAAGCTAGGGAACATGCAAGCACCTAGTTTTCCCTTTATAGTTTACATGTTTCCTAAATTCTGTCACATTTTCATAAACATTGTCTTACCAAAACTATTGCAAATTGTATCTTTTAGATTTCTACTGGTAGTCATTTTGCACAATGCCATGAATAACGTATGATTGATTACAACATACATACTCAGTACCATAATTTTAAAAGTTGTGACTCATCAAAACTCAGCAGACCAAATTTTTTGACTTGAATTTGGCAACTCAGCAAAAAACTTGACAAATTAAAAAAAATATGCGTAAGTTCATTAATGTGGTAAAACTCGGAGAATGTGAGTAAATGGATGAGTTTCATGGCTGACATTTTCTCACAAGTAGTGCAAGTACTTAACAAGTTTTCAATCTATGTGCAGTATTATTTTGGTCCTCAATTAGAATGCCAATTATAGATTTTGAATTGATCAAGAACCTGTTGCAGTTTTTTCTTTATATGTAATGAAACCAACCACAAAACATGAAAGTTATTATATCAAAAAAATGACGTATGCTGACTCACTTCAGTATGACATGATTCTAAACCTTACACAAGGGAATGAATGTTAAAAACCCTGCTTTGGGGAGACATTTTCCTACATGATGGTTACTGTATTGTATTTTATATTCTACAGAAAATTATAGAACATTCACAGAA